>VCJJ01002282.1:509-15184 GCA_024139415.1 Backusella tarrabulga | reverse complement strand
TTTTTTTACTTACTTATTTATTTATTTATTTATTTTCATGTCATGGCAGCCATCAACAACAATACCTTTGAATTAGGAACCCATCCAACCAAGGACACAATCAAGCTCATCACCTCTTTGTTGGAGAAAATAACTCAAAACAACGATCGTTTAAACACAAATAAGCAAGCAACAGCCTCGGTCTATACTTGCTTCCATGCACGCTCCAAGCCCTCCATCTCCATCCATGCCTACTTCACTCGCATCCTCAAATACTGTCCTTGCGCTAACGAATGTCTGATTGCACTGCTAGTTTACTTTGATCGAATGACCCGTCCTCAGCTCAAAATCGCTCCTCTCCAAATAGATTCTTATAATATTCACCGGCTCATCATCACCGGCTTGATGATCTCCAGCAAATTATACTCTGATGTCTTTTTCACAAACACACGATATGCAAAAGTAAGTTTAGAAAATTAAAGACAAGAAAAAGAGTGTTTTGCTAAATCTCAGTGTATCAAACAAGGTGGGCGGGTTGCCTGTGACTGAGCTCAACGCATTGGAACTGGAGTTCCTCTCACTCAACAATTATAATTTGTTTGTTACCATTGATGAACTCCAAACATACGCAGATAACATTCTTGAGCACTGGAATAGTCAATTGGCCGATAAATCAGAGCATGTGACAAAGGGCTTACAGAAATTACACATCAAGGAAGACCCAAGCCAGGATCGGCAGTGGAAGTTCAACAAGACAGACAATGGCTTAAAAAAGTATGCAAATCCAATGGATGCTGCGGGGGAGACTATGCGAAGACTGTCGGGTTCGGCTACTATACTTAGACGAGAGAGCCTCTAAAACACTTGTTGCTGTTGTTCTTGTTGTTATTGTTATTGCTTTTTATCATTATTTCCCCTCTTTTATAATAATAATAATAACAGCCGGACTGCAATGGCAATAATAGTAATAACAAAAAAACTATTCTTATTACTAATAAATTTATAATATTTTTACATAAACTGAAAACGTGGAGAAAAACTAAATAAAGTTACCATTTTTATGGTCCTCATAAAAGATGCTTTCTTCCATATGCTACTATTGCAGGATCGGGATAACTGCCATCTACTGCTTATCATCACTAAACTTATCTTTGATATTTAAAAAAAGACTCTTTTATGATCGGCAAAAAAAAGCCTGTTTAACCATTCTTATTATAGATTGGAGAGTCGACATTTCACATATGGGATCAAACTTTGAGTGTAAATCGTTTTATGATACAAGGAACAGTATGCGCATTCTGTCTTTTAAAAAGAGAAAAAAAAAGAAACTTTTACTCTATTCTTGCATGTACAGCAAATATATGTACTTGCTGTTGCTTTTAAAATGCAAAGCCGGTTTTTTGTATTACTTAATGGATCGTATTTCAAAACAATAACAAACTGTATGCTGTCTTTTAAATTCCAAGTGGGAATACAAATAATATCAAAACTGGATGGATACCATAGAATGAGAAAAAAATAATACTGAGTATTATGTACCAATACAGTAGATTCTCGATTTTGGATACAGAAGGGTGGATCAAAATAGGGTTTCCAGTTCTCGGAGATGTGCTTAAGTTTTTGTTAGAGCCAATAAAACCAAGCTATGTAGCAGCGATATTGCTTTCAACTGACATCTACATCAAAATCGGTGATTCTAAAAGAGCAAAGTTTTCAAAGTCAGGATATCCAAACTCGAGAGTTTACTGTATAAATATAACATCACACAATCATGTCGTGAACTACATGACAACGGGTTCCTTAATTATCAAAGTATTAAGAAATGAACCATCAAATTTCACTAGATTGACAGTTCTCATGGCGAATACTAGTACCTGGTAAACACTGGCCAGATATATTGACAACATTAGCTTCAATGAACTAGGAAATGGAAGGAAATATAAGAGCAGCATGTCCCTAATGAACAGCAACAGAAAAACAAAAAGATCTGGAGAATATAACACTTCCAAATAGTTGTACCAATAGCCTTGAAATCGCCCACCTCAATCATACTTAAAATGTCATTTACAGGCACTGTCAAAGGTTATCTATTTGAGCCTTTACTCTTTTTGGAATTCTATCCTAAACGCTGGTCACACTACCGTCTCTTAAAGAAAAATGTCGATAGATAAACATCACTTGGATGAATACTATGGTATGAGAACCAAAAGGAATTTCAAATGTTCAAAAGAAATGTATCCAAAATTTAAACCACTTAACATCAAGCATCGTTAATTAACAGCATCGATAATGAGGCTTGGTTATAAACAGAGATGCACTTTAAAAAAAGACTCGCGTTACATCAGAATATAAACCACTTTACAGAAGAGAAAGCCAAGAGAATCGCTTATTAGTAGTTACCAAGTGCGGCTCCCATATATTCTTTGAGGATAAACACCAACTTTAAATTGAATTGAAGCAAATACATATCTTGATACATTCATGTTGTTATATTAAGGATAGAAATACGTCAACTTAGCACCAAGTGGTTTTTTTGATATCCGCTACTTGTAAGGTTCAAAGGAATCTTTTTGCTGTAAGGATGACGACAGATCCTTTGCTTATAATGATATAAAAAGCGAACCTTAATAAATTAGAATATTTTATAAAATTCAAACACCTTTCTTTTTTAAAAAAAATGCTGGTTTTACGTCTCTTGGTGATCAAAGTACAAGCGAGTTTTCCATCTCTGATGCTGGCACTCAGGAAACCACGCAATTTGGTACAAAGATAAACAATACCGATCGTTTGACTGTCGGCCCTCGCGGACCGACTCTACTGGAAGAATTTATGCTCAGAGAGAAAATTATGCATTTCGGTAAGCAATAGCACTATAAACATCTTCCTTATTGATGTTACTTATGGCTCTCTTTGCTGAACTGAAAAAAAAATAGATCATGAAAGGTTAGTATAATTGAAATGCTGCCCATATATAAAATTTAAATATCTATTTTACAATAGGATACCTGAACGAGCAGTACACGCTCGTGGCGTAGGTGCCTTTGGTACTTTCCAGTCGTATCAAGACTGGTCAAATTTAACAGCCGCCAAATTCCTGCATTCGACTGATGAAAAGACAAGAGTGTTTGTTCGTTTTTCAACTGTTCTTGGTTCAAGAGGCTCTCCTGATACTGTGAGAGATGTCCGTGGTTTTGCTACACGCTTTTATACAGAAGAGGGAAACTGGGATCTGGTTGGAAATACTGTTGCCCCTTTTTTCATCAATGGTAAGTGATATAGGCTATCTTTGTGTTACCATTACTTATTTATTATATCTAGATGCCATCAAGTTCCCCGACTTGATTCATGCTGCCAAACCTGAACCTGACAAAGAAGTCCCCCAGGCAGGTACTGCACATATTACCGCGTATGATTTCTTCTCTCAGCATACTGAAACAATTCATACCGTCATGTGGGCACTTTCTGGAAGAGGCATCCCAAGAAGTTTTCGTCAAGTTGAAGGCTTTGGTATACATACGTAAGTCGTTTATTTTTATATTTTAGGTTTTGTGATTAATTAAACTTGTTTTTAATCCTCAGTTTCCGTCTTATTAATGAAAAAAGTGAATCTATATTTGCAAAGTTTCATTGGAAGCCACTCCAAGGACTATCTAATCTTGTTTGGGTAAGTTAAACTCGCCAAAAAAAAGCCGCCTTTATCTAACTCTATAAATATAGGATGAAGCCCAGAAGATTGCTGGAAAAGACATTGACTTCCATCGTAATGGTCTTTACACTGCCATTGAGAAAGGTGACTACCCCAAATATGAGCTTAGTGTCCAATTAGTCAAAGAAGAAGCTCAATATAATTTTGACTTTGACCTCCTTGACCCCACAAAAATCGTCCCAGAATCACTTGTACCAGTAACCAAGCTTGGTGTCATCGAACTCAATGAAAAGGTCGAAAACTTTTTTGCAGAATCAGAGCAAATTACATTTCATCCAGGACACATCATTCGAGGTAATATATTTGGCAATATTTTTTGATAAAAACTAATCGATTAACTTTTTATCTCTAGGCATTGGATTCACAGATGACCCTCTTTTACAAGGCCGTCTCTTCAGCTACACTGACACCCAGCTCAACCGTATGAGCACTGCCAACTACATGCAATTACCTATCAACCGTCCCTTACATCATCCCCATAATAACCAGCGCGATGGATTCATGCAATTCAACATCCACAAGGGCCGTGTTGCCTATTATCCCAATGCGCTCCAAAACAACACACCCTCCATTGTCTCTACCAAGGACGGTGGCTACATTGAATATCCTGAAAAGCTCAACGCAACCAAGCAGAGAGGAAAGCAAGGCAAATTCAATGACCACTTCTCTCAGGCCCAGCTTTTCTACAACAGCCTCACCACCGCCGAGCAACAGCAATTGGTTGACGGTGCCCGCTTCGAAATTGGAAAATGTGATGCCTTCATGGTGCGTCAAAATATGGTTAACATTCTGAACCAGGTGGATAACAACCTGGCTCGTCGTGTCGCTGGTGCGGTTGGTGTCAAGCCACCTGAAAAGGTGGTAGAGAACAAGCTCCAGACATCCGAAGGCCTTTCCATCGAAAACTTTAAAAAGTCCGACCATATCAGAACCAAGAAAGTGGCCATCTTGATTGCTCCAGGTATTAACGGAACGGACGCCAAGAGTATCTACAACTATCTTGATAAGAACGGTGCTTATGTTGACTACATTGGCTTCCATATTGGTGAGGACAAAGGTCTTGAAATCACCCAAACATACACCACATCCTCCTCTGTGCTCTATGATGGCGTGTATGTACCAGCTGGCAGTTCCGAGGCATTTGCAAGTCTGACAGGCACCGACTCCATCTTCCTTTACAACGAGCCCTCAATGTTTGTGTTGGATGCCTATCGTCACGGAAAGCCCATTGCCGCTTCTGGAAAGGACGCCCAACAGTTCCTTGAAGAATCCAGGGTTCCCATCTACAATGATACGACGGAGCAAGTCAAGTTTGGTATCTTGACATCCGAAAAGAACATTGAAGGCAACTTTAAGTCTGCATTGATAAAGCAAAGGTTTTGGGATCGTTTCCCTACGGATCCAGATGCTAATCCTTCCCCCACCAAAAGTATGGATTAATTCATAATAATAAAAAAAAGACAGACTGTTATTTTATTTTTATATACTGTTTGTGTTTGTGTTTGTGTTAAAGTCATTATTAGTTTTGTATAAGATTGTAAGAGAGAGAGAGAGAGAGGATACATCGTGTCTCCTTGATATCATCGTATGTAAAAGCACTATCGCTGCTTCTGCTTTTTATCAGATAGGCTATTACAACTGGTGTCATTGGTCAAGCACACATCTTCAAGTGGAGGTGATAAC
Organism: Backusella tarrabulga; assembly: GCA_024139415.1. Classification (NCBI taxonomy): domain Eukaryota; kingdom Fungi; phylum Mucoromycota; class Mucoromycetes; order Mucorales; family Backusellaceae; genus Backusella; species Backusella tarrabulga. The sequence continues at coordinate 9,816 of VCJJ01002282.1, read as the reverse complement.
AATGGGTTGAGTCTTGTTCCATAGGACTGCTTTAGTTCCGGTGGCGAAGTACTCATTTTATCATCATATTTCTGATCCAAGCCTGCCAATATCTTATCCTCCTCCTTGTGCTGCTGTACGTGTGTATTTCTTGAGCTGTAAGAATAAAACGATTGTTGAGATTTATACACATTGTTGTTGGTGCCCGTTTGGTTTCCTATCGCCATATCCTCCTCCGTCTTTTTTGATCTTCGTCTCTTTGTGATGAATGGGTGCTGCATGGCCTCTTGCGGAGTCATGCGTCTTGTAGGATCCACTTGTAAGATACTTTTTAAGAAATCCAGCAATTCCTTGCGGAGTTTGATTTCCAGTTGTCTTTCAGAATAGGACAGATTGGAAGGGAAGGGGTATTTAAGAATGAGACTGTCAAGATGGATACTGGAGTGGTAGGTTTTGCTGCTTTTTTCATGTTTGTGTTGTTCCTTGGAATATTCGCGGATGCTTTTAAATACATACTGACTATTCTCATTTTTGAAATAACGATGGCTGTATTTTCCATTCGTCATCATGTACTCTGGAAATGGGCCCATCGTCTCCATGATACGCGTCATTTGGTTGTATTCTGAGCTCCCCGGAAAAAGGGGTAAACCCAAAAACATTTCAGCGACGACGCACCCAAATGACCACATGTCAATCGCCTTTGTGTAGGGCAGTCCAACAAGAACTTCAGGTGAGCGATAAAACCGGCTTTGGATGTAAGAGTGTGATTTTTGGAGATTGTGACAGGCAGAGCCGAAATCAATGACCTTAATAAGCGGTGATTCTAGACTGTAAACAAACAAAAAGATGTAAGCAACAAATTTTCTTTTTTTTTTCTTTTTCATTGTCATTGTCATTACCGGTCTAATAGAATGTTTTCTGGTTTCAAATCACAATGAATAATGTCGGCGCCATAAAGTAGATTTAGTGTGTCTAGTAACTGCTTTGCAAAACTTCTGACAAGTTGTGATGATAGTCCCTTGTAATCATTTTGTTTGACGACGTCGTACAAGTTAATAGAAAGCAATTCGAATACAAGACAGACGTGGTTTTTATGGTCAAAGGAATCCAATAAGCGAACAATGTGATGTTTATCGTCTGGATCAAAGACTGTATTCAGCTATTTGTAATTGGTCAGGATTACTAAAAATTAGACAAATGAAAAAGGAGTGTACACTTTACTTGTTTCAAAATATCGAGTTCGATTAAACCTTGTTTAGTGTAGGCGGGCTTGTTTTTGATTACTTTGATTGCCACCAATTGCCCCGTTGTGAGATCCCTGCACTTGACTACCTGTCCAAAAGTACCAGAACCTAACACATCAATTACCTCATATCTGTTTTTTATTATGCGTTAATATTAACAAGTATAAATATTATACATTAAAACTCTATTACCTTCTATTATTGCCCTCAAGGATACCGTGCACATAAAGAATATAATCATTGCTTTCGTTGTCGTAGCCATCGTTCTTGACTCCTTTGCTTGGCTTGGTCAACATCCTTTTGGGGTTACCTAAATTATCATGGTCGAATCCAGGATTGATCTTTTTAAAGGTATCACAAATATTAACTGTCAAGCTCCGGATGACCTTTTTATTTTTAATTAAAATGACCAAATAAAGGTGTGTCATTACTCGTATTTACCTGTTGTGGCTTGTAATAGAGCGCTTTGTTCGATTCTTTCAAGTGAAAGCCTTCTAGTTGAACAGGCAGTGTCATTGCTGTTTGTAATGTTGACATGTAAGAAAAGAAAAGAAAAAGTAAATAAACAGCAAGAAGGTAAGAAACGAGAGGGAGAACGGAAGCAAAATAAAGAAAAAGAGAACGGAGTGTCCTTATTTAATGCATTATATACACAGGCTTTTGTTTTTCCATTTCTCTTTTTTCGATCGGCTTGTTGACCAATGAGTACTTGGAGCACTACACGTGATCTAAAAAAAATAATGCGATGTGACCAATGAGATGTCGATTTGCTACTATTATTGGTTATAATGGTTGGATTTATGTCGATATACTGTTACTTTTATATTAATGTCAAGTATGATTTAGCCTTTGTATATATATCAAACTCAAGCACACTATGTCTTGATCTTTTTTATTATTCAAATTCCATATTCATGAATCTCTCCATTTCTATTTTATTTATCTTGGTGCATGGTGATTCCATTTCTGACCTCGCCAATCAATTTGGTATTTAGTAATAAGAATAACATTTCGCCTACACACGAGTTGTTTATATACAGAGGGAATACTCTATAATAATCCCGAATATATTACTACCTCTCTATACTAATATGTTTTCTTTCAAAAATTAAACAGTAAGTTTCCAAGAAATAAAAAATCTTGGTCATATCTTTCCTTGAATAATAATAGTGATATGGTTTTGGATCTGCAAAGTGTATTACTATGGAGAGGTCCTCCTGTATAAACTATTTTTTATATAACGATGCCCTCAATTTCATTTTTATGAAGAATTGTACCTACATGTATACACATAAGCTATAACTTAGTTACGGTAAAAAAGTGTTCATATGATAAGAATACAAAACGTTTCACTATTCTTTTATGGCTTGAGTATTAAGCCATTATTTTTATATGTAAAAATGATCGACATGTTCTATTTATGGTATTGACAAGTTGCCAGGCCGTAGGGAAATTTAATTCATGGCCGAATGAAATATTTGAATATTGTGCAAAAGAGAAATAAATGGGATCTTTACTTCAACTCGTTTTTCATCAATAGTCCTATTCACATTGACAAATTAAGACTTATTACCCGTGAAAAAGTTCTATACAAAAGATGTCACTCAATTGAGAGAAAAAATTACAGTAGAACCCCTCTGTAGTAATACCGGATATAGTAATATTCGTCTATAGTAATACGTTTTTTATCGTAAGTTTCATCGAAAACAAAAACTGTCAGCTATTTTCTGCTTGAATAGTAATAACAGTGCATTTTTGGGTTTCCAAAGTGTATTACTATAGAGAGGTCTCCCTGTATAGCCAGTGTATGATATATATTTATGTTATTTGACTGAATTGACTTTTGGTTAGTTTCAGTGACAGGGTCTGAGGAGATATACAGTACTTTCTTTTTTAAATGTCAGTGATCTCTGTTTATAAAAGGTAAAAGAATCGGATTTTTATCCTGACATAAATAGTAAAAATCGGGTATCGACTTGTTGTTGAGGTTTCTAAAAATGTTTTGGCCAAAATACATCGACTTAATTTAACGATTATAAAAAGACATATTTAAAACTATTTTAAATAGGACTTGAAAAGATTTATATAAAAGATCTCGCCCTCTTATCTCCCCTTTTTCTATTTATCGCAAACATGAAAATAACCTGTATTGCCATTATTCCTTTTATTGGATTGATTGTGGCTGACCGACTAGTTTCAATCCCGTTTAAATCAGCACAGAAAAATACTTATGCAAATGCATTGGGGGTAAAAAAGTTGGGAAGGCTTGTCGACGTGCCTCTTGAAAACATAGATCTTGCTTATCTTGTGGATTTAGCAGTTGGTTAGTTATCACACACACACATACACGCACACAAAAGAAACATCTTGTTCTAATAGATGTGTAGGTTCTCCTCCACAGAATTTTACATTATTACTAGATACAGGTTCTTCTAGTACATGGGTGCCAATTGAAGGATGCGGTAGAATGTGTGGGTTTCCCAGAAACTCGCTAAACCCACATCTTTCTTCGACGTTCAAAGAAGGTGACCTTCGGTTTCATATTCGATATGGAGATGGGTTCGCAAAAGGGTTTTATGCTTCAGATACAGTGCATATTAATGGGATTAGTGTACCAAATTTTGTAAGTATTTTTTACATCTTTATTTAGAAATAGATATATTAATACCAAGTTATAAGAATATTGCAATTTCTGATAATAATGATGGCGAGCTGACAGACAGTGGGGCTGATGGTATTCTCGGTATCGGTAAAGTTTATCTATAAGCCTGTTCATGCTTATATGTTTGATTATTAAATTGGTTTTATAGGACCTGATCAGCTTAGTACGTTCAGTAATACCGAAAAAAGAATGGTACCGACGTTGGTGACATCAATGTATGATCAAAACATTGTGGATCGTAATATATTTTCGGTTTACTTTCAACCAGTTTCTAAGGAGGATATTAAATCCAGACATATTAACGGTCAATTGGTATTTGGAGGAGGTATGTGTTTGCGTGCATTAAACTATTACTATTTACTAATGGGGACGTTGATTTATATTAGTTGATCCAAAGCATATAAAGTCAAAAGTGACATATTCTCCTATAACCAAAAGCCGCAAATTTAAGGTTAGCAAGGAAATTGTGTGAGAGAGCATGTAGAGTTCAATACAGAAAAGATCTATTAAATTATTTAATAATAGGATTACTGGGCTGTTGATGTTAGCAAAATCGCAGTAGGAGATTTTACTAAAGCTTATGATAAAGGGATCACGGCTATTGTAGATACAGGTAAATGGCATTTAAGCGCTGATCATTCTCTGTACTGAACCATATTAAAAAAAGGTTCAACGTTATTATATTTGCCAAGGGATATTATACGACAGGTGTTTGATGGCGTTGATGGGATGAATCGTGATTATAACGGAGACTATACCGTGCCGTGCGATTCTAAAAACCTTCCTGATATTACATTGCACATGGGAAAAAATCACTATACCATTAAGCCAGAACATTATGTTATCCGAGCAGGAGCAGTAAAGTATCATATACAACCCATTCAAGTTAATATGTACATTAAACAAATTACCATGAAATAGCTTTCGCGTTCAGATGAAATGTGTACAACATATCTTCAAGAATCTCCTGTTTTCGTTGATGCCATCCTTGGGTATGCGTTCCTCCAAACCCACGTCTCTGTTTTTGATAATGACAAGCACCAAATTGGATTTGCAATGAGGGCATGAATATCGCCCCCATTATTCCCCTTTCTTTCTTCTGTTTATGTAGCTATTTAGTTGATATTTAAACTGTATTGGGTCATTTTTTTATTATATATAAATATTCATAAACTTAACAATTATTGTTAACAGTATGATATTTACAGAAAACAACATGATTGTATATTTAAACCTGATAACTATTATGGATATTGATAAAATGTATAACAGATAGGAACTGCCTTTAGTAATTCCCGTCATTTATGAAAGAAGAGGCAGGTGTATGTACTACTTGCTTATCCTCCTTATCAGCTACTTTGCGAAAGTTTTTTTCTCACTTTGCAACTAATTTTTCAATTCTCAATATATGCAGCGTGTAAAAAAGCACAGATAACGTCGCAGATCAAGCAATCTTCCATGCAGCATTAGTTCTAAATCACTATCAAAAGGATTTTATTTCGTCTTGTAGCGGTTGAATGATTATAAATAATAAGAATAATATAATGGGAAATTGTATATAATGGAGGTTGATTTATTCAGCTGGTTGCTGAGCCTGAGTAGATTCCTTAATGGCCATAAGTTGTTTTGCGCGGAAAGATTCATAGTGAATCATGGCGGTAGTTTCAATCAAGTCTTGTAAATGTGTTCTTGTCAAGAAGTTACGAAGGTGAATGAATTCGCAGTGGTTCTCATCCTCAACTATAGAAAACAAGGATGTTTTAGCTACTTGCAATCCAATTTATCAATTTTACTTGGTTTTTTACCATTGATTACACCCCAACGAGTCTTTCTACCACGAACAGCCTTTCCATCAATGACGACGTTTCTCTCTGAACCAATGACAGCAAACGGGGTAAGATCCTATATGAACCAAGTCAAACTCCATCACTTTTTCCACATGAAATGTTCCATCTTCTTACCCAAATGCTCTCATTCAAAGCACGTTCCTGATCTTCGTCCTCCTCACTTTCATAAGGATATAATCTAATGTTATGGAAAGAAAGCTCGGCCTTAATCTAAATTACACAATCATATTAGTGACCGCATGCACACAAGTATCAAGATGGCTTACTCTCTTCTTAAATGCTTCACGTTCCTCAGCAGTAAGAGAATCAGATTTGGCAATAACGGGAACAACATTGACAACTTCTGAAAGCTTCTTGAGGACAACAACATCAATCGGCTTAAGACTAAATAGAAACAACAAATAAAAAAGGGGTATTTTTAGCTTGATGAAATAAAGTAAAGCACGCAAACAAGACTTACGAGTGGCCAGAAGGAGTGATGAAGAAAAGACAACAATGGACACGGGTATCAACAATATAGCGTTCACGTCTAGCAGTTAATTCCTTACGGAGATAGGCTGAGTGCTGATCCTTGATGTACTTGATGATAGGCTCCCAACTAGAATCATTTCATTACGTTAATTATCACTGCTTGTCTGAAAAAACACTCTTACCAGCTATCGTTGTTGACCTGGTCGCCGTAGCCAGGTGTATCAACAATATTCAATCTCAAACGGACTCCATTTTCAACAATAGCTATTATTATTGAAGAGATGAGCATGATGACAAGATTGAGAGTGACAACAAAACTTACTATGAGAAACTGATTCAATCTCGGTAGTTTGACGAGTAGATTCGGAGGCTTCCAAACGGCCCTTGCTGTCGATCAAGTGGGAGGCAAAAATGGTGTTGACAAGTGTAGATTTACCAAGACCAGACTGACCTAATAATAAAATAAAGTTTAAAACAATGGGGGAAAGGGGGAAATGCTCAACTGCAGTTACCAACAACCATGACGTTGAACTGGAAGCCTTTCTTCAAAAGCTTTTTTTCAATCTGTTGGGTGATGGTATCGAAACCAACATAGCTATTGAGAAGCGTCTATATGGCAAGGTTTGCTTAGTGCTGCTCTTGTTTTTGAGTCTCAAGTTATTTTACCTGGGCTGGTGGAGCCTGTTCAACGGTGGGGCTTGTTTGGGCTGACATTTTAAGTTAAGGAGTGAAGCAAGAAGAAAACAAAAAGAGAGAAAAGGTAGCTACAACGGTAATAATAATAAAATTTCAAGATATCAAATTCTATGTAGCACAAAATAAACTCTACTCACCTGGTCACTTTCCAAATCAAGATTATCACTTCATTTGGCTTGGATTGAAATCTGTGAAAATATCTGTTTCCGAACTTGGGATTCTACGGATTTAAATATGAAAAACAAGATACATGAAGAATTCGTTACAATTGTCACATAAAGTTGGCTCAATTACTTTCGAGATTATGCGAATATCAGCAAAATTATATCTCTTCAATGTTTTAACTATACAAAGTTCTTTAATTCAAAAAACAATATACAAGCAGGAAATCATTATATAATAAATCACCAGTTTAATATTTGGTATTTGACATATTTGATCTGACAGACACATTTTGGTTCTTTTATCTCCTCATAAATCCATTCAAGATCTTTTCTTTCTTCTTTACCCCTCAGTATATTATCAAAGGTGTATCTTACCATATTTTGGGATAATTGATATCATTTTCACTGGAAGCAAACAAGTACGTTTTTTGTTGATCATATCGAAATAAGAGAAAGGAAGAAATGAGATAAATGAAAACAGTTCTTTCCCTCTTTTATTATTTACCCTGCAGAAATAATGAGCCAGGTTATCTTTCTTTCTTATAAATAAATGAAGCACGGCTGGAGCAATCAAACCATCGTTATCCCCTTAGCATTATTATTAGTGTACAGCTACCTCTTTTGTATGTGGTAGCAATATACTACAGTAGGACCCCAATTCTGGACACACTTATTTTGTGAGCATCGTAATTTGGAAACGCTTTTTATCATAACAAGTTGTATGTCTGCTTAAAGTTTCTAAATAGTCTCTTGGAAACCAGAAAACGATATTTTCCAAGTATTTTTTTTGGTATTGAACATTAAAACTACACAAAAAAGTAACTTTCTCACATCGTTCAAAGTTGTTCATTTGGCGTTTTTTTATTACTAAAGTGAATAATCAATAATAATATAAAAGAAAAAAAAAAGAATATCTTCTTGTTTTTCATTCAAGTATATTTTATTTTCATAAATTTATAAAGATAAAAAAAATGACTGCAGCAAATGCAAGAAAAATCACTTCCAACAAAGGGAAGAGATCTGCCGGTGTTTTTGTAATGCTCAATAACACTTTTACCAGTCCGATAAAGAAAGAAGGCGTTAAAGTCAATGGCAATTTCACTCTTCTGCAAAAGGCTACTATCGTCGATTTTGCCAATTAAAACACAGACTGTACCCTACTAGAGTTGTCCATAACAAACATTGATGAAATCCCACAAAATAAAGAAGAACTAAGAAGTATGAAGGCTCCCCGAGTCCCTCATCTATAGGAGTATCTTTCCAGTGTATTTCTTGATCACCAAATACCTAGTGTTGGGATGAGTGGTCCTGCTGTCGTGAATCGATCACTGATTCAAACAGGAAATATAGTCTTAACAGGCAGACAAGACAGATACTTTACCAGGACAAGATTAAGACTGGACAAGAGAGATAGTTATTATTTGTTTATTTATATTTATTTATTTATTGGGATAATATATCTGAAGATAAGCAGGGGAATGTTCAGAAGTTGTTTTTAAAAGAATATCTTAATGATAATATATCAGATGAAGATTATTTGAAGTAGGGAAACTCCCTCTATTTATATTGTTTAATGATGGCGCAGTCTGTTCCAGACTCTTTGATGATTTGGTTAGTATGAGAATATGATTTAGGATGACGGTTATAAATAACCGTACGGTGAGCATGTTGGTCACTAGTCTTTACACTGCAAAAAAAGAAGCGTTGAAAAGTGTAATTTGTGCAGTAGAGGGGTTTAAATTAAGCGTTGAAAAGTTGGGTTTATGCTAGTCAATAGTTTGTATAAAATCAGTGTTTAAAACTGTTTTCAACGCTTAACAAAATGCTAGCGCGTCTTGGTTTTGTATAAACCGTGAGTTTGAATGTTTGTAAAGACTAACTTAAGTGCAAAAAGTTTGTTTTTAATGAACGATTGAATCCCTTTAGGTCCTTTTTTTTTTGAAAGCATGCTTCGATCATCCAATAATTCGATATTATGTTTATTGCATTTTCATGATATTGATCAATAGCAGCTCTTATACAACCCTCTATTACCTACTAAAATGCCGTGAATGGGGTCCTTCCACTAAAAAAATGCTATATTATTGGATTAATTATTGCGCTAAAAATCATGCTTATTTGTTTATCCATTAAAAAAACAATATTAGGGTTGCTTAACGATGTATGAGACAGAGGAGAGCATACTCAAGAGGCTGATCGGCCGTGATCTAGCCCATCATCGCTTATTCTAAGAAAAAAACAACT
>VCJJ01002279.1:22822-59105 GCA_024139415.1 Backusella tarrabulga | reverse complement strand
AAAAGCAAAGAGTTATCCATTCAACTTTCCCATAGCTTAGTTGAAAGTATGCCTCGTCGATGCCCAAAAATAATTGATGTGCATGGGGACGCAATTGATTATTAAATAAAATATTTTTTATCGTTAATAAAGTGACAAAGGACTGATATTTATTTTACTATATTATTGACACAGTTGTTTGGAGAGTCTTGAAAATATGCCTTTTTAATGGAACACCTTGATTTAACCCTGATTTTTTACAAGAGAAATCGGACATCGGACTTTTAAGACACTGTATGAACGAAAAGCCAAAAGTACCCACCCCCTTGAGGGTTTATACTTTGCAAACTGTAATAATAAACCTGGAGAATAAATCGGGCGACAAGGAAATCTTCACCAAGCTATTGGATAAAATTCTACAATTACTATTTGATATTCATTTAGTTCCCATGAGAGAAGAAGACGAATAGACACAGTACATTGATAAGAAGAAGGACACATGTGAAAAGGAGCTACAGGAAAAATATGTCTTGACGGAGCCGATCTTACTGGTACAAAAAACCTACAGCTTTGGCCATCTCTCTCAAGATACTCAACGGAATATTTTACGAGATGAACAATATCAGAAGTCCAACAGAATCAAATGAGAGGCTTATTCGTGATAGTGCAAGTGGTACCCATTAATGCAAAATACGTTATACGTTATTAAAATATTTTTTTAGAACAACAATAGTCTGCTAAATAAAGCCCGATTTTTTTCTTGTAAATTTAGCGCTGAGATGGTTTGAATGTCGGATGGGCCAGATAATTTTTTGTGAGAACCGACGCTTTCCACTTTATTAATGTTAGAAAAAGTTGATAAAAAGGCACAAAATGATGCCCACAGTTTGCATGAATACGATGGTATCATTTATAGAGCGTTTTAAATGGTATTATAATGAAGGATATAGAATAAAGGGGGTACCCTCTACAAGACGAATATATCTAAAACATTAAAATTTACAGCATTATTTTTATTTTAGTTGGGGATTTATAAAAAAAAAAATAATCGAATTACAGGTATATTTTAGCTTGCAGCACGCTTCTCTTTGCGTCTGGCAATACGTCGATTAGTATAATTATTGTTACTCTTTCTAGCAATATCATGAATGTTTCCAGGTACTGGTCTCATCTTGACTTCTAGCTGGTTTCCATTATGATCCACTGCAATGTATTTATCACCATCCTTGTATCCAGCATTTTGTGTTCCCGTTGAATGGCTTGGAGCACCTGTAGGATACACTCGTTGGGTATTAGGGGAGACACTTCGGTGACGAGGTAAAGGTTTTCCGGATGATAATTGTGCTCTTCTTGTTTCGATAAAGCCTTCTTGGATTGTGGGTGATTTTGGCCCCTCATCTTCCTCTGGTATACTATTTGCTGTTCTTGGGATGAAGTCACCTTCGAGTAATGCATGGTCTCTCAAAAACTGTGAAAGTTCAGTCCAGCCACCTCCAACACGTACCATGACCATTTTACTTTTCAATACACGACAGTAAGCTAATTTGGGATTAACATTACCAAACCAGTAACGACCAACCTCGCCAGGAACCATTTTAACCTTGACGCGATAGGGTGTTTCGTTAACAATGCGTCCAATTTCAATATCCAAGTCGTTCTGAGGATCGGCCACATATATATTGAGCGGTTTTTTGGCGGTAGTTCTAGACTTGGTCTTGAGATGAGTGGCTGATTTTGACGGTTGATGGCTTTGAATAGGCGGTGCTAAAAATCGGCTACTGGTTGTTCTGCCAGGAGAATGCATGAATGAGGATGATGGCGATGAGGAAGACGAAGATGAAGTCAATCTACCAGATATGGAAGGAGTTGTTCTTATTGTCGATGTGCTACTATTTGTGGGAGACATTCTAGAGTGTCTTGCCAATGTTAAATCAGCCCGATCTCTCAATAAAGAGGATGCCTTCCGAGTAGGGAGCGAAGACTTTCGAATACGAGCTTGTTGGTCTTTGGGATCTGCACTTGTGTCGACGGCGCGGCTTAATTCAATTTTACGAGTTTTATACTTCTTCTTGATGGTATTCCATTTAGACTGTAATTCTTCCAAATGAGAAGAAACCTCTGCACCTTCATCATGCTGTGCGGCTTTAGTTGAAACCTCTTTGGCTATTTTTAAGCTTTGAACAACCTTGGACTCGTAGTACTTGAAACGTGCATCAAGTTCGATCAATTTCGCATGTAGATCTGTGCGGCTGACACCGTTACCAATTAAAGTAGCATGGTGAGGGGTTGCCTTGATTAGGGCTTCTTCTAAAGCGCTTTGGAATAGCTCCACGTCGTCGGTTGCACTCAAATATTTACCGATGTCTAATGCTTTCTCCAGTTCAAGTTTTTTGTTTAACATGAAAGCATTTAGATTGCCAACCGATTCCTTAAGCTCCAAGTGCTGACGAGTAAAGGTAATATCCATGTCCTCTGTCATCATTTCTTGAATGTCATCCATTTCCTTGTTGATTTGGATTTTGGAGTCCTTTTCCACACTGTTCAATTTCAAAAGCATATCCTCTATTTCTGGTTGACGTAACATGGAAGACAATGGCTGAACAATTACCACAACCTCGTTGACACAAGTACTGCTACCATGGCTTGTATTTCCTTGTAGCTCCTTCTCTGGCTCTTTCTGGGTATTGGGGTCGGCTTCGTAGATTTCAGTGTTACTGACACCAAGGTTTTTGATACTTTTTTCGTCGTTACCTATCTCGCTTCCTGTCTCAAAGTCACTGAGTCTGCTTTCAAGATCTTCCAAATCAGAGTCGTCACTGTTTGCACCATATTTGACCTCTTCAAAGACACGCAAGCTAGTGATGGTTTCTCTAGTCTCACCCACAGTAGATGTCACTGACTTCATCTTTCGAGCCATGGCGATACCTTTCATAGTCTTTTCAACAGTATTCTTTACAGTCTTCAACTCTTCGTTAACCAGATTCCATTGAGACTGAACTTTACTGGTGGATTCTTCTAGAGAATTTGTGAGGTGGGATAACACAGAGTGCTTCATCTCGCCTAGTGATGTAGTGGCCGAGCCTTGATCAGTGTTGGGTTCCTCAATAGACACCTTTTCATTAATCTCGGCTGTTATGGCATTGAACGAATCAATGGTTTTTTCAAAATCGGACATTTTCTTGGATAAACCAGAGAGTTCAACTTCGGCTTCATGCTCATCAGATGAATCATCCACCAAAGAGTATACATTTTGGATTGCCTGCTGACAGTTTTCTAACCAGTTCAAAATGCTATCTCCAGATTTGTCATGGCCCAAAATACGGCGCATCAAATCATTCAAACGCTTCTCTGACTTGATCTCTTTATCCAAAAGGGATGAACTAGCCGAGAGGGTAGCAAGTAAGCTTTGGTTAGCGTCCAGTTTTACAATAAAAGGCTTGACAATGGTATCGAGGTAGCTATTCAATTCCTTTTGTCTGGCCTCAGCATTGGATAAACCAGCCATACACGTTTTGTAAACCGGCTCTACGAGAGGACTGTTTTGGATGATTGCCTCAGAACGATTAGTCATTTTAACCAATTCATCTTGTACGGTAGATTCAACCTCTGCAACAAACTTTTGACCTGTGAGATTGTCGACCTGCTTTTGGGCTAAACCATGCTTCTCCTTGAGTAACTCGTTTGTCTGAACTAATTTTTGCTTCAATTCAGTGAGTTTAGTAGCAAACTTATCCGCATTGGACTTTGTAGAGTCGCTATCCTGATATGCACTTGCTAATTTAGAAGTAGTCACCAAGAATTGCTGTAACTGTGCATTCATATCAACTAAAGCACTAGAGTATTTCTGCAAGAAATCTGGAAGGACATCCCCATCGATTGATTCAAACGAATTTAAATGCTGGTCAATCAAAGCCAGTTCAGAACCCACAGATGTCATCGAAGAGCTCAAATCGAACCATTTATGGATGTTATCCACAAAGTTTTTGTCATTTGCCACTCCAGCCTTGAACTGTTTCCACTCTGTGTCAAGTGAATGTTGTTGCACATCTACATCCTCCAAGTTTGACACCTTGTTAAGCTGAAGAAAACGATAAAAGGATCGAAGCTCGTCATACTTTTCAAGCAACGGGTCAAAGCGGGCACAGATATCGCTGTACATATTATCAACGTTTTCTATTTCCCCCTTATCCTTTGCTTCATCACCACAAATATGACCAGATTTCTGCTTGAGTGAATCCAATTCGCTTTGAATGGTGTTCATAGCGGTTTGTAGCTCCTTGGCATTAGCAAAATATTCATTTTTGAGTCTGGCATTGTTGGCATCAGTGACATGCTCTTGTAAGACTTGCTTGAGTTGATCATAATCTTTTGTTGCAGCTTCAAAGAGGTGCTTCATCTGATCCAGTTCAGGAACGGTTTCATCACCAAGTTGTTTGCATTTTGACTCCTCATCACTTAGACGATATCTGATAGGTACCAAAGATTGTGAATCAATACAATATACTTGGTTTTGCCACTCGGATGCCACTTCTTCAGTAATCAATGCAATATCGGTAGACACAATGATATCATTCAACTGAGTGCACTGGGCTTTGAAGTCGTCCACCATTTTGAAGTATTCAGAACGGCGTAGTAACGTCAAAAGTTTATGTTTCACTGCATCACTCCTATCACAAAGCTGAGTCCAGGCAGTATCGATTGATTGTTGGGATGATTTGATCCTATCAATACTTTCTGCGGCCTCTTCATTACCAGAACCATCCATATGCTGTTCAATCATCACGATGTACTTGTTAGATGACTCCTTTAAAGAAATGACAGAGTTGTTGTAGGTAGAAATAGCTGACTGAGTAGCACCTGCTGTTGTAACAGATTCACGTAGGGATTCAAAATCAACATTGGAGCAGGTCTGTGCGACATGGCTCAACATTTGGTATAATCCATCAACAACCTCAGCTTTAGATTGAATCCATTCTAAAACACCTTTAGATTCGGACATATAATTCTCTTCAGCTGCTCTGCGGCGTGAAAGTCTCTCCTTCGACTTTAGGATTGACTCGAGTGTACCCGAAAATTCGTTCAAGCGCGACACACGTGCATGAACTATTTCTTTAACTTCGACGTTATGGGCAACATCTTGTTCTCTATTATGGGGATCATGATCACGGTAGTGTCTGACTGGATAAATCAACGAAGTGTCTAATTGCTGATCCAGTTTCTTGACGGACTCTTTATAGGTTTGTAATTCACGATCCAATTCATCATTCTTCCCATTTGCTACCAAAAAGCGAGACTTTGTAGTTTCAGCAGAAGCCTCCAATTTGTTGACATCATCGAGACAAGTAGAGATAATTGCTGATTGTTCTAGAATAGATTTCGCAAACTCCTCATGATTTTCGATTCGGGTAATAGCTTGTTCAAGTGCAGATTTCTTCTTGAAGGTTACTTCTGTCAATAGTAAAGTGTTTTGTTCCCTAACTGAAGACGTCTGAAGCTGAGCAAGCTCGTTTTGAAGAATCTGAATGGACTGAACTTGCTTTAGAATAGCACTATGTATTTCATCAATTCCGCTGGTATCCTTGCTACGAGTTGACCATCGTGCCGTTTCTTGAATAAATGATTCTGTCTTTTCATCCAAGTGATTGCACTGTTTAAGCTCTTCATCTGCTTTACATTCCCAGTCGTGCCTCAGCATCAAAAAGTTGACTTCTGAGATTTGCAGTTTGATCATGTCCTGCGTCTTTGTAACCAGCTTCTCAGTCTCATTTTGGCGATTTAAAAAGAAAGGTGGACCCGTTTTGAGCTCACGGTAGGAAAGTTCCATCTTTTGAAACGCGTGTGTCAATTCTGAAAGTGCCTCTTCTGCATAATGACGAACATTTTTATCATGAACGACTAGGCATGCTGAAAAACCATCAAGTGTTTTATCTTCATGATCAACTTCGTCTTTCGAGATCCAGATGCTTTTTTCATTCATCAATTCTCGAATATCTTCTTGTACAGAGATGAGGCTGTTTGCAATATTGTCCAGTTTGGTCTCCCATGCAAGACGATCACTCACTGCTTGAACTCTCGCGGAGTGATCTGTTGAAAGAACATTCAAGTCTTGATATAATTTCAACATTTCAGCCGAGACAGCACTGAGAGGGCTCTGATCAATAGAATCACATCCAGACTCTTTAATTTGCGATGATACTTGGTGTATACATTCCAAGAGTGGCTCCACCTCCAAACTGGATACTTTCTGCGATATACTCTTGTCTTGTTCTAGGAACTGCTCCATTGTATCAGAAGTTATAGGACAAACTGTAGCATACGCATCCAATTGATTTCCAGTAATTTCTTCTGCCAAATCGTGGATTACTGTCGTCAACTTGGCTCCTTCCTCAACATATCGATCCACTTGTTCACTATATTCAAGCGTTGTTGTCAACTTTTGGAAGAGTTCACCAAGTCGTTTTGCCAATTCTTGTAAGTCGCTGTAGGTTTTGAAAACATTGTTGGATATTTCGGTGTTGATTTCATCATCAGCTGTAGATGGACGAGTAGCTCTCGCATCTTCATTACAAATAGGGAAGGGCAGGTTAGCACCTTTATTCAAAATAAAATAAAAAAGTTAGAATGCTTATCCAAACAATGATAATATATATAAATATAAATATTTACCTTTATTTGCCCAAAATTCCAACACTTGTTCGCTAAAACTATGGAGCCTTCCCTCCAAGTCTTCTTTCTGGGATGTGTCAATAGTACGGATTGCCTGTTGGAGTTCCGATAGTAGTTTCTGACCCTGAGAATCTAAAACTGTGGCCTGTTGAGAATACAAAGTCAATGCTTCATGCTGTTCAATAACACCTTGGGTATATTCAAGTAGATCGAGGAGATTAGAGAAGCTCTGATCGAGACTATCTTGACGTCTTTGTACATGTTCTGGTGTAATCGAATCCTCTTTGGATATGAGAAGAGAGTTATCTCGACCGAGAATGATACCGAATCCAACAACAAGATGAGAAAATATTTCATCTGTGGGTTTCAACTGTTCATCATGGAATAGCTCCACCTTTTGCTTCATTGCGTTGAAATCTTCCCAAATGGACTTCCAATCAGGTACACTTGAAAATTCATGGCGAAGCCTCCACTGCGCCCTGTGGCTCACAAAATCCCATAATGTTCCTGTCATAGACGTGATCCACTGAGCTGACTTTGCATGTTGGGATTCCCAAGAAATCCTCTTGCCCAAGACTTCTAGCTCAGAGCTGTGTTTCTGTAATGATTCATCCAACTTGACCAGTTGCTGTTCTATACTGTCCATCCCGGTGATGACTGAGTTGGCTTGGATTTGACTAGACTGGCACGCAGTTTCCAGTGATTTAATGTTGTCCACCAGCTTCTTCATATCATTTTCTCTAATAGAATTCATGCGCGATACTTGGCCGTCCCTCTCCTTCTTTAATCTCGAAAGATCTGTTTCATCCAGTCCACATTTTCCAACAAAGACATCAACCTTTGACTTTTCTACCGTTCGAATACGTTCATCCATCAAACCTGAAAGTCGATTGACGTCGTCTTGAAGCTGCTTGGCACGTTTCTGTAGCTGTAAAGCACGTCGATGTGCGCTTAAGCTTTGATCCAATGCCTCACCAAACAATATCAACGCCGATTTCCTCGCTCCGATAACTGTGCGAATCATTTGATTAGCCTCTTCGTTTTCTTCCTGGTCTGCAGGATGGGTGGTCTCAGGATAAGGTACTCGTGATGCAACTGTAGTCGCTACACGAATCGCGTTTTCCTGAAATAGGCCGACCCGCTCTGTAAACTCCTTTCCTGGTAAGCACAGCTGCTCTGCCTTGTTGATTTCTTGACGCAACTGCTCGCCTTCATTTTTGAGCTGATCAGCGTGATTTAAAAAGTCGGCAAGCACCAAGTGCTGCTCCACCACTTGACGAGCGAACGCAATGCGATTAGTAAGCTCTTCAAATGCTTCTTCAATAGCAACTTGACGAGACTCCAAATGAGTCGGTAGCTCTACTTTGCATGCATCGTCCAAATCCTGATACATATTTACAGTGGTTGTGAATTGACCTTGATCAAATGCCATACATTGTTGCTCAAACTCTACTAGTGCGTTGATAATGTCGGTTTTTGTGTTTTCATCTGCTGTGTCTGGCTGCCAGCGCGCTTTGTGCTTTACAAACGATTTAATATCTTCTGTCGTTGAACGGACCCACGATACCGTCCTTTCGTATTCAATCTCCCAATACATACGCAGAGCCAGCATCTGTAATTCATACGAACGACGCCTCATCAGATGCATCAGTCGATCCAAAGTCATCAATGTGGTGAAGGTGATTTCTATGGTTGTTGTGTCTGCAGGACTAAGGTCCTTGTCTCCTCGCTCTGTGCCCGTCAAAGCTTTGACATGTGCCCTTAGTCGTGACATATCCTGTTTATCAAACACCTCTACTTCGTTTTCCAGCGCAACTTGCTCCTGGTTGAGACTCTCCACTTGCTCCAAAGTGTATTCAATCTCGACATCGTACAGCGCATCCAAAGCAGGCTTCGATTCCAGTAGTTGTATGCGTTCCTCAATCCAGTTTCGGATACGTTCAGCTTCCACAAACCACACACGCACATCGTCCACCCAAGACACGATCAATTGGTATTTTTCAAACAAAGCATCGTATTGTTCTTTATTTTCCAGGGTTTCCAACATTTTTCCAGCATGCCCAGCCCGCTCCTCCAAGTCCTGTATACCGGGATCTGTGGTAGTTGTCTTTAGCATCTTTGCCTGTATGAATTCCAGTTCGTTCCTGATCTGGGCTGCCACACTGGACGTGCTGGGACTGGTTATGTCACTCTTGTTTGTTTGTAGTGAAATGGCTGCTTCTGTTGCCTCGATGGAAGAGACAAGAGCGGTGATACATGGATGCTCCACTATATCACTAGGCAGCGAATTGATATATGAACGAAAGTTTTGCTGAGACTCTTCCAATCCAGCAAATTCTCGGCTGCTGACCGGTTCCTTTGATTCATCGTCTCGGCATTCCAGCAAGTGATTGTAAAAGTCGTCAAGTTGCGATTGAAGACTCTTTGCTTTGCTCGTAAACTCTTCGCTCAGTGCTGTGTCGATGGGTGAATGGGGCATGTCAAGATGACTATGCAGGGATTCGACATAAGTTGCTATACCCTGCTCAGGCTGAGGTAATTCACCCAATTTAAGCTGAAACAAGTCTGTTGCAAAGAGAAGGGTATTAGGTTGTACAAGTTGGTGAGCAAAGTCAGGTATATTTGTTGGATAGTAGCGATGAGCCAGGCACAATAAGGCCTTGCCATTTGACCACAATGGATAAGAAAGATCAGTAATGGGAGGAATTAAAGAAAGGTCAATGAACAGTTCAAGTTCTTTTTGGCACCATGCTAGCACAGTTGAAGAAGCCTGAGCCATGATAAAGTGTATAGTCTTGTGCTATATAACAACAAGTTAAAAAAAAATGTAAATAATAGAAAAGGGACGCGGAGAAATAGTTGTGCTGATTGTATTGAGAAAAAGGGGACTTTTACAGGAGTTTATTTTAAATCATGAGCTACTTTTATGGCAAAATAAGATAATGGCATTACCAAACAAGGAATAAAAACACGCCATTTGCCATTTGCCTTTTATAGAAAAACAAAAAGTATCTTTTTCAATAAATTAGTGATAATTTATTCTATTTATTTTAAAAAATAACAACAGTGTTCATTTAGAACTTGTTGAACTTCTTGGAAGCACCCTTGGCCTTGGTAACCTTGACAACGTTGAAACGAACGGTCTTGGAGAGAGGACGGCACTGACCAATGGTAACAACATCACCGCTAATGAAAGTAAACAAATAAACAAATATTAAGTTTAGTAACCATTGTTTATTTTTTCCTTGTTATTTTTTTTTGTGATTACTGTCAATGTCAAATGTTTTGGTACATAGAAAAAAAGAGCGTCCCTTTTCTTTCCATTCTATAAATCCGAAAAAAAAACTTGACAGATCACCCGAAGAATACTTACTTTTCAATAGCAGCGTTATCGAAAGCAGGGGAAACGTGAGCAGAGATGTTCTTGTGACGCTTCTCATAACGGTTGTACTTGGGGATGTAGTGAAGGTAGTCACGACGGACAACGAGGGTACGCTTCATCTTGGTGGAGACGACGGTACCAGTAAGGACACGACCTTGGATGTTGACCTCACCGACATAAGGACACTTCTTATCGATGTAGTTACCGGTCTTAGCTTCCTTGGGGGTCTTGAAACCGTAACCGACTTCCTTGAACCAGCGCTGGTCGCGCTTCTTAGCGTCCTTGGAGTTCTGGAAGATACCAGCTTGCTTTTGGAAAGCCTTTTCGGTCTAATTACAGTGCGTTAGCAACATTTTTTTAAATTAAATTCAGTAAGGTCATAAAAACACAATACATACTTGAATATCCATGTTTACAATGAGGAAAAAGAGGAGGAGCTAATCACTTTACTGTCATTCCGAGTAAATATTTTTTTTTCCTGAAAAAAAAACGATCTTGACAGTCACGGAAATTTTTGATTGGGAGAATGCAAGCCACACTTTCCAGCCAATATGGAGGTGGCCGTTATTAAAACACTTTCTATTGTATTTTTAATAGACTATTATTACTAGTTCCTACAAAAAGTAATTAATTAAAAAGTACCTGCATAATCCATTGCTATTTTAACTTTAGATGCATCAGGGCACAATATGGTTTTCTGTGTGTTAATTTAGCAATGCCAAAATAAATAAAAAATACCCATTGGTGACACAGATTTGAAAATCATTTATATACTCTTTTGTATTTGAAGGCTTTGTATCGGACTAGATCAGTAAAATGAAAACCAATTCATTACTTTACAATGTTATTCACTGAAAATAAGGTTAAATAAAGGGACACCGGAGATCATATACTAATGGAACTATAATTATGGTATAATAATGATATAACAAGATATAAAGGACTACCTGGCTGAATAGAGCGACTCTAGTAATGATGCTGGAATTTTAGACACGAGTTTGCTAAAGAGCATGGATAAAAAAAAACATAACACAACACAACAATGTACCTATTTATAAAGATTATGAAACAATCGTTATTAATGCATGAGTTTCAAAGCATAGCTTGAATAGTTCAATACAGATATATTATCTTTCAATCATTTACAAACTAGCATCTCACATATTGTGTTTTTCAAGAAATTGAGAAAGATTTTCAAATAAATAAGAAAAGTTATTCTAATTAATGAGAAAAAGCTGGTGAGAAAGAAAACGAGCTAAGGAAGGTTAGGCTTTTATTATTAACCCACATCCGAAAAACAGACATTTTGTTCCTTATTAGCCCTTTAATCGGCCTCAAAAGGTGTATATGATCTCCAAAAAAAGACGTTAATGAGGCTCGTTAATGTTTGGTGAGACTACAGTGGACCTTGCGCTCCTCTTCCATAGACCATTCGATGTCGTAAATTTTTATATTTTTATCAATCTTATTTAATTTGTTGAAGCTTTGTTTTTTATATATTCCCGTTCACAATGGCTTTACTCTGGTGCTTCTGGTAAATGCTCTTCTACTTTGATCTCTACGCTGGACTCTTGCTGATTCTACTGGCGCTTGCTTTCGATTCATGGTGTTTAAAACATGCTTGCTTATTTTGGATTTACAGTATTGATTGTCTTTGTACATTGATGGGTTTTTTATGCAAACATTGTTATACTTTTTTCCCAAATATTCTCTGAGCTTTTCTCAATTATTGTTATTTTATTTCTCAAAATATCCCCCCCCCTCTTTTCTCATCGATTTGTAATTTTTTCTCAATTTCTTGGAAAAAACAGCAAACACGTTTAAATACTTTTTATTTATCAACTTTAATTCTATAATTCTACAATTCTATATAATAAAATACATATAACCGGGTATACACTATATTTATTTGTCTTTGTCATTTACTCCTTAAAATACGGATAATCTATATAGCCTTTTGGTCCTGGAGTATAGAGCGTTGAGCGGTCATACTTATTAAACGGCCAGTCATTTCGAATGCGTTGAACAAGATCAGTATTTGCAATATAGTGACGTCCAAAAGCGATCAAGTTGCCAGTTCTTTCAGCCGTGTCGATAGCCAGTTTTGTATCGTAAGTATAGCCACTAGCACTAATGAATTTTCCTTTCCATGCTTTCCTAAAGGGGTTCAATGTCTTGTCGCTGTTATTGATTATATCTGAAAGTGCAATATCCTCTGAAAGCTGATGTCGTGGTTCGACAAAGTGCAAGTAAGCAAGACTGGGGTATTTTTCCTGAAGCGCTTTTGAGTTTGTGAAACCATAAATAGTAGACTCAAATAAATAAAGAAATCATCGCACTGAGTGACAAAAGTAATAGGAAAACAGTGTATTTGTATATGTTTGTCATCTTTTTGCAAGCCATTAATATTTTATTCAAGTGTAAATTATTTATCCGAACATTCATAATCGCTCAAGAGCTAAGGTGCGTTCATATAGTGAAAATCTAAAAACACAAAACATAGCTGGTTCCCTCGGCTAACTAGTTACTATTTATACAGTAGAATGCTGAAATGTTATATTTAGAAGTAATTATTCATATATTATATTTATGAAATAAATACTCTCAGGAATAGTTGGTGCTTGTGGACATCTTATAGCACATCATAACATTTAGATTACTTAGATATTTTAAAGAATGTGGTACAATGGATCCTCGACATCTGATATTTGTGGTGATACTGATCTCAAATTGCCTGAAAGCATCAAATTGAAGCATGTACCAACTTTACTAAAACCTTGCAATATTTAGGGAAAAAACAATCTATAAAAAGGTTGAATATAACTTATGAGATTAAGACACGAAACACGAATAAAGAAGCTTCCTTAAAGATAGAAAAAAAAAATACTTTTCTAGCACTAATTATCTCATACAAGGTATTATCATTTACCGTTAATACATAAGTGAATACACGCAAGAAAAGGTTGGGTGAATTCGAATCAAAAGCACCCCTTATTTTTTTTAAGAAACAAACAATGTGTGTTTTTTAAGTGTAAAAAAAAAGTGGGGTAAGTTATCTTACCTTTAATATCACCATTACTAATAAAAAATGTTTGTTTATTTAAACAACATGTTTTAAATGCCTTTTCTGTTTTAAAAAAAGAAAAAAACAGTTCGCTATTGAAAACAAGACTGAAATGACCGTAGTAATATCATTGGTTCGAATAAACTAGAGAGCTTAATTTATCAAGTAAAAATAATAAAAAAAGTAAAAAGCAGAATATAAATCATATTATAAAAATCACTGAAATCCTTTTATGAAAAAAGAAGCAATATTAAATTTAGTTCAAATAATTTTGGGAGAAAAGTAAGTGAACACCTGAATAGGATATGAAAATCTTTAGTTGAGTAAAAAGATCAAAATAGCCAAGAAACAAAATTTTTAGTATCCCGGACTAAGTTTTGCATTAAGATGCCCCACAATTTACCGGCTTTAAAAGACGGGTGGACTAAAATGATAATGTTAAATTAGAAGGAATGTATTTAGAATAAGTTTCTTTTAAAATCCAAGCAACGCGAACTTTCTGTCAAAAATTAATTTAAGAAAAAAAAAATTCTTGTACGAGCCAATTGAAATTTAAGCATAAATCCATTTGTGAGCCCGTAATAATTAGACTTTAAAGTAAAGGGAGGCTATAATCGTCAAAACTGTATACGTATTTTACGTATATATAACACACTACTATTCTTTCTTCTTTTTATTTTTCTTTAGTTTGTAAATAACACTTAATTATTGAAGATGAAGTTTTTCGGTATAAGGAAAAAAGAAGATCAGCAAGAGGACAACATGTCCATGTCAAGTCGTTCAACTGTCGTCGATAAATCTGCGCAACCTCTGAAGACGTATCCTCAAGCGTGGTTGGCACTGTTCTTGCTCGTTGTTTTAAGAACAGCTATATCTGTTTTTCAGTTCACCTATAGTGTTGTACCTAGTGTTACGAGTGAATTCTTTCACATTTCTCTTACTGCTGTTAACTGGCTTGCCAACGTACAAAGTCTCATGTATGTCATCATGAGCTTTGCTACTGGCTGGCTATTTCAAAGATTGGGTGTCAAAAGATCAGTAAGTCCCTTTTATTTATCTTTGATTGAATAAAAAACCTAAACCCATTTGCTACTTTATAGCTTATCTTGGCCGGAATTCTAAACCTATTGGGCTCTGGAATACGCTCTATCGCCTCCCAAATTAACCCACCTTCTTATGTATTAACCATGGTTGGACAAGTCATTGGATCTTCTGCTGCTCCACTTGCATTAAATATAATGACTGCTGTAAGCTTGTCTCTCCTTTTCCATCTATAGAATGAAATGTCTAAGCACCTTGTTTTTCTTTTCTTAGTTTGCAGCCACCTGGTTTACTGAAGACAAAAGAGCAACTGCTGGTGTCTTTGTTGGTAATTAATTCTAAAGTATACAAATTAAAATGTTTAATATTGATACCATTTATACAAATATAGCCTCAAATTATGGTGGTATCCTTGGTATGTTTATGGTACCAAATATCGTGACAAGCGTAACTACCTTGCCAAAGGTAATTCATATTGTATCCGGGATTGCCGGTGTCGCTTTTATTCCATTGATTTTTATGCCGTCAAAACCACCCACGCCTCCTTCGTTAGCACAAGCAAATAGCGAAAACACCCCTTCTTTTTTTATGGGTATCCGAATGTTGATTAGAAATTACAACTTTTGGATTCTTTTTCTTGTTCATGGCTTCAATGTAGGTCTTAGTATCGCTTTTGGATCTATCTTTACTCAGGTGATCTCTCCTTATGGCTACACAGATGCTCAAGCTGGTCAGATGAACGCAGTTGCCTTCTTTGCAGGTACACTTGGATGTTGTAAGTATAATGATACTATTCATATGTATGTGTAACTAACTTGATAATGCATTAGCCGTTGCCGGACCTGTCTTAGATGCAACCAAGCAACATAAACTCTTCTTAAGATTAATTGCGCCAATGGTATTTATTACCGACATTGCTTTTATCTTTATGGTCCAGAAAGATTCTTATGCAGCCATTTTGTTTGTTTTATCAATGAATCAATTCTTTTTATCATTCCTTGTGCCTGTCGTTATTGAATTAGGCAGTGAAAGTAAGTAAATTAAAAAGAATACATATATAGTTCAGAATAACTCATACTTTCTCCTCAACACAAGCCTCGTATCCAGTTGCAGATGCCACTACAAGTTCTATTATGTGGCAAGGATGTCAAGTATTTGGATTCTTAATTATACTCGTGATGGACCTTTTAAGAGATACCAGTGGAGTGCCTGCCAATAACATGTACCGTGCACTTATATTACAAGCAGGACTTGGAGGATTAATGATGATATTGGCGTTTGCGTTTAGAGGACGCATGTTACGCAGTGAAGCCATATTAAAACTGAAGGTATTAAATGAAGAAGAAAAGCCACCTGTGATGAACACAGAAAGCGATTTGGAGGACATCACTTCCTTACATAACTATCGCTTGTAATACAACATATAATAATAATAATAACAATAATAATAGCAATATAATAATAAAAAAAGAGATTGTGTATTTTAATTAATTATCTGAATCATAATCACTGTCAGCTGCTGCTGTTTGGAATATCGATTTCTTGGTATCTTGCGTTTTCTCCTCCTTTTTCCTTATAACGCCTGCATGAATTAATTTCAATTCCAAGGCAGCAGTTGAGAAACTATCCGTATTTCCTAAATCATCGAAACCAACAATCCTATGATACAATTATTAACATAAAATAACAAACAAAAAAGAATACCCTTACTTTGTTTGAGCAAGTCCATTCTTCCATCCAATCACACAAGGCAAGATTTTGACCATCAATTTCTCTACCAAAAAAGGACAATTTTGTACCTCGATTTTCAAAAATCGAGTGTCGTAATATTTTCTGGCGAGCTTCTCAAGATGCTCATCCATGATTTTACAGCGTCTAAAGTCCTTGTGGTAAAAATGGCCAACGACATACTTCTCCTTGGTTGTAATATCCATAAATTCTTTTTCTTTCAAGATTTCGGAATAGTTGCCGTGATCATTATCAGCTAATCCGTGGCGACGATTTAATCTACACAAAAAGATGATCAACATTGTTTCTTTCATCCAATATGAAAGGGGATCTTTACTCGTTTTGGATTTCTTTGATGCGCTTTTCACGCATGGCAGCCAAGTCATTGTCTTCTTCTCTTTCGAGTTCTTCAAAAAGAGCTTCATCATCAGAAAGTGCTTCTAAATCGCGAGAGCTGAAATACCGTCAATAAGCAAGCTCTTACTGTTGTAACACTGTATATTCACTACCTTGACATGTTTTTCTTTTTTTATATATCACAGAGAAAGAAAACCAAAACAAAACAGGTTCCTTTCAGCCCAAGTTGGAAAGTTGTCACGACAGTTTTGTGACATTGGTCCAAAATAAATAGAATTTAAAGGCATATTGGGATGCCGAAAATAATTCGGATTTTCAAGCGATGCTCGAATACCGTATAAAGGGGATTCATGATACAGCAGGGTAAATTCTACTCCAAAACAGAAGTGTAATCCTATTGCTAGCAAGTACATGTCAAATGCACTTATCTATCTATATTCTCTACAAGTTTTCAGTTCTCAGCATGCTAAAAGTGCTTGGAGCTTGCCAGTATAAATATTGACGAGCAAAACATCATTAAATCATTGACAACATTTCATCGTTGAAAAAGAAAATACACACATTATAATGTTATATTAAAAAGAAAAAGTCGTGAAATATAAGCACTAAATATATGACTTTCATTTGCACAACCAGGTCTCGAACACTTTATATTTTGCATGATACTCTTATAAAATTTAAACTGGTGATGCATTTGTTTTTATATATCATTAAAGTTAATTCAGCATCAAATGATTTATGATCTTTTCCATGATATCATAATAAACAGATACATGAAAAGGTTTACTCGTTAAATGCACTTTTCTGCAAACAAGAAAAAAAAACAGCAGCTTGAAAAAGGAATTTTTGTACATGTTTGAAAAAATACGTAATTTTATATGAGGATGAGTAATAATTTTTTGTTGGATGATGCAAAGAAAAACTGTACAAATATAAATAAATAAATAAAAATCTAGATAGAATAAGAAGGAGAAGAGGATGATGATGACGATGAATCATAGGCTGAATCATCAAAGTGTTGGTCCCAGCATTTCCAAAGAGCATTTGAAATATCAGGGTTGTCTGCTAAAGTCTGAGCATCCTGAAACAGGATGACATCAATATGGGGTACTTGAAGCCTTGCCTTTTCAATACGTTCATAGAGCTGTGCGCATGCCTCCAGTGAGGTATTTTCTGTTGTTGATGATGTAGCAGGGGCTGTTGTAACTCGATGGAGTGTTTTATGTCCAGTCAAACGTGGCTCAACTGCCAACTCAGCAATGGTGCTTGTAACAGCTCTTCGCATACCAAAGGGGGATCGGAATTTGCCACTGGAAGATGTAGAAGCTTTATCATCAAAGGAGTCCTTATAACTTGAAGGTGCCGATGACGATGCAAAGGAGGAGGAAGTGGAATGTCTTTTTGGAAAAAAGGAGGAAAATGCACTTGGTTTTCGTTTGAGTGATGCATCTTCTGCAGACGCCGATCTTCTTAAGGAAGGTGTGGTAACATCTCGAATGTAAATTTTTAAAATTTGGTCTGGAAATAAAGTGGCGATTTTGATATAAATTTCTAAATCAATTTCCCCAGAATCTCCCACGAGAATAAATTGTCTATAGGGAAAATCCTTGATGATATCGATAATGGCTTCGCGTTTGGCCTGCCCAGGGACCTCTACTAAACGTGCTAGTAGACTGCTCTCGTCTCGGAGATGCATAGAACCAGGAGGAAACTGCGAATGACGGATGAATTTGTCTAGCATTGGCATTAGCTGGAAGGGACTGTTAGAAACATAGTGAAACGAGGCGCCATGGGAATACTATAAACACAAAAGTAAATAAACATAAGCCTTTTTTTTTCATAAAAAATTATAATCTCACTTACCCAAGCCATATAAACATCAGACATACCCTCAACACTTTGAGGCGCCTCAAAAAATGTTTTGGACAGGACGGTACGAGCACCCGACAAAATCTTTGTATCTTTGATAGTGTCATCTATATCTGAAATGATAGAAATACCAGTAGGTTCTATCAAGTTGACGATACCTTGATTGGCAGAAAATTTGTTACTGTCAGTGCAAACAGATTGGATTTTGATGAGTCTGGCGTCACACTGGTTTTGATCCTGTGCCCAGTTGAGCACGTTTTCATGAGGTAAAATAAACTGTCCAGAGAGGAAACCAGTGCCTTTTGTTTTTAATTTTACTTTTCCGTCTAGTGACATTCCAGAGAAACCATCGATATAGTCGTCGTCATTTTCAATGTATTCCAAATAATCGTCGCCAACCATTGTAGTCGAGGAGTAGTCAGACGATGCAATGCTGTTATTTGTAGCATTTGATTTCTTTCTGGGTGTATTGTTGGTACCACATGAATGATTGTCCAACACGGAAGAAACGGGATTAGATGGTCTTGGTAATACAAGCGGATCCTGTAAGAAGTAACCAGCATGGACATCATCTGCTGTTGCTGTTGTTGTCCAACATGTATCATCGGTTTTATAGTATTGCTGGCTGTAGTCGCTGTTTTCTATAAATGGACTAGATGAAAGCGTGTTTTGATCGCTGTCGTCGCTATAGGCGATTCTAGGTCCGTCTTCTAGAATTGTAGTGCCAACTGCTTGTATCAAGAATTGTTTATTTCGCTTATTCGTTGCAAGAAAGTATTTAAAACGTTGTTCAAACATTTCTGATGATTTTTGATCTGCAGATTTTTTACCGGCAACGCTTTTTGTAATGCCTTTCATATTTACAAGTTAAATTACAATGGAAAGATATAACAAATTCTAATTTATATATTACCCATCATCATTTTTTGTTTTGCAGTTGAGCAATTATGAGATAATGCCCAGCCTTTTGTTCTAACGATCCATTCTGTATGATCTATTTTGATAATATAGTGTAAGAATATGTAAAATCGTAAACTGATGGTATTTTAATGAGCGTGTATGCGTACCTCTTGGGTTTCGTTTTGCATAAGTTGGGAATAACACACATTCTCTGTCACTGGGTATATTGTCAAGGTATTGAAAGTCAAGTGGATGTTGAGACATTGAGATGATAATAAATTAGTGGAATTATATGTATATAATTATATGAATTAATAAGTGAATGATCTTAATGCTATTGAACAAGTAAAAAAGGGAGGATAAAATACTGGCTTTGAAATTAAAATCTTTGTATTTATAGTTCTGTAGGGGGCGGAATCATGGGACCAATAATATTTAACAATGATGAGTTGCATCAAAACAACAAACAACAATAGATTTATTTTTCGAATCATGTGAACGCTTCCTCCAAGTTTCACGCCATATTTTTTATGATCGCTCCATATACCTATGATCGCATGGTTTTAATACACTATTTCTTTGTCGCTTCACCTTTGGATAAAACCAAAATACTAAAGTGAAAAAAAGAGAGTAAGTGAAGAAGAAGCGAAAAAGGTGGTGTTACAAATGATGAATTTTGATTTATAATGATATTAATAAGAAAGTGCATCTGATAAGTTATAACGGATTCGACTACATTACTAATGATTCATTTTCGTTTTCGTTTGTTTTACCCTTTTGCTTTACTGCGCTAGATATAAACAGATGCTTTTTTTACACTCCGGTCATTGTGGTCAATCAATTTCTATAAAATGAAGATGAATAAGAGCAAAAAAGAGGGTATTCTGATGAACCAAAACTTTAAATATATACTTTATTGTTATTGTTACCTGGAAATTCGAAATTTATCTATTTATTGAAAGTGATTAAATTTTGCAGCTCAAAGTTTCAACTCTAAATAAATATAAATTAAAATGGAAACATCACAAACTTTACCATTACGCAAATTCTTTCAGGATGTAAAAGCTTATATCTTCGGAGATAATCGCTTGTCGTTTAGAGTCATTATTTGTATTTATACGGGTGAAAATAAGGAAACGTGTTGTCACGCACTTTTGAAAATATATTGAGACATTTTGTGTGATGGTCTTAACAACATTTGGGTCAAAATGGGCCGACCGATTTAGACGAAGATCCCGGTCAATTTATGTCAGCCACAAGTTGGTCAAAAAAATAAAACTTCAATATAGTCAAAAACAGCATTTTCTATTTTCGTTCATTTTAATTAATTTTAGATCAGAAAAACCATTGATTTCAAAATACAACTCCTCTTTCTCCTCTTTAGTCTCTTAAACTTATAATTGCTTTTTTTTTGTTAGTTTGCAAAGAATTTTATGCTTCCAGAGTAATATCAGAGCCTTTTTTTTAAAAAAAAAGATAGTCGAGTAATAACGGTAGACAACAGCTACAGTCATGACCTATGACAACTATGGTCTGTAAATGCCAAGAATGGCACTTGGAAGTAAAATCGAAACCTACAAGAAAAATTTGAAGAGATTCGATCCACTCATTGATGAATAGAACTTAACGTCCACTCTACGAGCGAAACATTTGAATACACGTAGAATGTAGTCAACACTGATGCATGTTACAAAGTTTAATACTCCTCCTTAATTTCAAGAAATGCATTACAGTTTGAAAAGATAAAAAAAGGCTATATCATACAAACAGTGGCATTGTGGATATATGTGGATATATATTTCTCTAAAAGCAAACCATCGGTCTTTATAGGGAATTGCTTGTTTTGTACTGCAGCAAAGGTAAAACGAAATCCATACAAGGTTTTTCATTTAAAAAAAAATAAAGAGTGCCTATGACGCAATGAAAAGAATAAAATAAACATACCTGTTGTATTAAGTTGCTAAAGACTGAATATTAACGTTCAGAAGATGTAAAGAGCAAAACAATGACAAATGGCTGTAAAAAAAAAAGAAAACTTACTTTTATTTATCATTTCCAACTTCAAGATTTACTTTTTATCGATGAGGGTAACTTGATATCCTATAGTTAAAGGACCTGAATCGTTGTGTCTTTTTGACATAAATAAACCAAGATAGAAAAACTAAAATGAGAAGTGGTTCGGGGGTGGCAAACTGAATAAATATCACGCTTTTGAAAAATATGTTCCATCGCTAGCTAAAATGAAAAAGGGAATATAAACCTTACATTTGCTTTAAAACGTTTCAGACAAAAAAGTAGAAATGATCTTCGCGTCTTTTTTTAAACTTCCAAAACGATTAAATGTTGCATGTTTTGAGTCATAAAACTCAATTTGTAAACAAAGAAAGTATTTTGAAAAAGTACCAAGCCAGGTGTAACGCACGTTTTCAAACTCCCTCTTCCTCCATTTTTATCACTATGTATGGAATTGCATATCATCGAAAGGCTATAAAAAGAGTTAGAAGAAAATTCGATTACAATTCCATCCCATCAATAGTATTTGCTTTAAATTTTGCATCAAAGCATTAAATTTATGCTACTAAAAGGATATTTTATATTTGTGAAAGCAAATTAAAATATATAAGTTATTATTTTTTGGATTAACCAAATACTTGAAGTAAGGTGGTACTAACTGTTGCACAAATAATGTTAACCTAGTAATATTTCAAAACTACTTTATACTGGCTTCTTTACATTGATGATCTTTAGGAGCACAAGTTACAAGCATCATTGTAAAAAAAAAACTTAATTTTTAAAAGAAAATTCATATTAAAAGGCCACTACAGTGCTTATTCATAGCAATTCAATTAAGACATTTACTTTGCTCTTCTTTCTCGTAAGAGTTATTGTTAAATAATATATTTGGATAAAAAATAGTTATTAATTATAATTAAGGTTTCTTTGTCTTTCAAAATGAAAGTATCGCCTATTTTCACTTTCAATTACGACTAAGATCGATTTAGTTTTGTGTACCCATTAACCTGAAGTTTGAGATTCACCTTCAAATCATGACCTTTCCGTTTTCTGTAAAGCACTGTACTGTTTTCATGTATGGCAAATAAAAATAAATAAAAAGTGATTAATATTAATAAAACAAGAAAGAAGATAGCTGTTTTTATTTTATCCTATTTCATACTTATTATAACTGAGATAAGTATACTTCATTTTCATAAAAAGCAGAATGTCTAAGCCCACAGAAAAGGGAAATAGGGTATAGGTAATGCGAGTTTTTTTTTAGAAGGATTAGTACAAATAAAGTTCGTCGAGTCTGAAAAAGAGTACATAATTTCTATTGTGTTCAAGATAATTGTCTGTACTCAAATCTATTCTCCACCATTGTCAATAAATACTTATTATAAATCTCTTTAGCTCATATTGTTCCTTTTCTGCTCTTTCTCTTTCTCTTTCTTTTTCTTCTTTCTTTTTTGTATGGATTTACTAATATAATAATTTAAACAGTAGCACTCGATTTTATACCCCCATATCTTTCTTTCAGCAAAAAATATAATACAGTACAGAAAAATGTCATCAACAGATTCATATTGGATTGTTTGTAATGAGCAAGACAAAGTTTGTCACTGCGATTGGCGTGTGAATGTGAGAGGATGTTTTGAAGGAAACGCAATGCATGCCATTTATATGTTCAATACTATATGGTCAATTATTCTAGTTTTCATAGGTAATCTTGATTGTTCAAAATAGAGGAAATTGACATCATAAAGCTCTAAATATATTGTTTCTATAAAGCCTCGAAACTCTGTTATACTAGAATAATTGTCAATGGACAGTCTATCTTTGAGAGGAGTACAGCATCAAGATTTTTTGTGAGGCCTCGACCTATTGAAGCAATGCTATTTTTTGGAGTTATTTTCAATGTTTGTATGTCTGTGGTATTTTGTTGTTGCTTTGCATCATACTCTTAAACCTAATTTTTTTTTGTCGTTATAGTAAGAGCATTCAGTTCCTTAATTTTGACACTAGACGTGATCCCAAATCAAATTTTCAGATCATGTAAATATTTTGAATTATAGAGTGTCCATCGCTTTTCTAACTACATCTTATTAGTTATGTACGAGTTGCCTTGGCAAACTGGTTTTACAGCTTTCGCCTGTTATCTATTTGGTATTGCTCACACAGTTTCAAACGTAAATCAGTATACAATACATTATATTTATAGAGTAGTTAGTAACTATTCTAATAGAGTAGCAAAGTAATTCACAATAAGTGGTTTAAATCCGACATCAGAGTCGATATTTTTTGTGTGGTTCTGATTTGCCTTCCCTTTATTACAAACAACATCTTTTCCATTGGCGCTGGCGTCTATGCTACTAGAGGAGATTTTGTAACAGCCGATAAATTTACCAGAGGTCTCTATTGTTGTTGGGTTATCTATTGCTTTAGTCTTGCTACTATGACTTTATATGCTGGTGCGAGACTATCAAACATATTAAATCACCATTTAAGTGGCCAGGCAGTTAATACTCACGGAACACAGAAGATTAGACATGGCATGTTTAAGGTAAATAGGAAAAATGCAATTTTAGGATAGATATGGCAATAAATCTTCAAGTAATTAAAACTATGTAGATGAAATTTCTTATGATCATCAGTGCAATATGTTTATATACCTTTGCATTCATTAAACTTGCCTACATTATTGTAAGGCCGCGTCTATTAGAAAACACTGGTTTAAACCTTGCTCTTGCTGTCATTTGGACTTTTGACGGTACTGGTGCTTCTTCATTAGTTATGTTTACGCTATTAATCCAGTAAGTACCCTTATACATTAGCATCTAATCAAAATTAAATAGGATATATAAATCATTGTTCATATTAACCTTTATTTAACATAAAAATAGTCCTAATTTCATGAATCCTATCAGTATATCTTCAGATAAAGGTTCAGATAGCAGGTTCAGTCAATCCAACTTTATAGCCTCAGCTTCTCTTGCATCTACCGATTTCGATCAGGTCAGGTCAAAAAACTATAACCGGTTTCAAAGCATTGGTGAATATGATGAAGAAAAGTTTCAGATAGATGCCCATTATAATGGCCATTATATTGCTGAAAATGAGTATGGGTCAGGTATTGGTGCGCTGCATCAATCGGGGATATCTAAATCTCGTTTAATTACTCATATTGATTAATGAGTAGCTATACATACGAACTTCTATAAAGAATAGAAAGTATAATAGCATGATAGATTAATATTAGCAATCATAACAATAATAATAAAAGTTTTACAAGGCATATATAAATTGATAAGTAAGACTCCAGACAATAATAGCCCACTTTTTTAGATTATCTCTATTCTTAATTAACACTCACTGGGCATTTTATAGTTTTGGATACGCTTTTTGGATCAATGCTAGAAATTAAATTAATGCAGAAATTTATTTGCTTCCCTAAAGTCCCGGCGATCTTTGAAGTATGTGTTTATTATAATGTTTAATATAATAACCCGAGTATAAGACATTACACCGCATTATACAGTGCTTCTTTTTGGAGATTATCAGTTTAGTATTGATTGCACAACGGTAGGTGCCACTGCGCCTTGCGTATTTACTTGACCTTTCTAAAAAAAATCATATAGCATTAACAAAAAGAACATCCTTAAAAACTTCTTTTAAGGGTACATTCAGCATGTCCAAAACAAATTACACATGTATACTCTTGTATATTGTTGTCTGATAGCAATCGAATATTGGACTGACAATTGATTGAGTACAAGTAAATATTCACAAAAAAAAACCACTTTTAGAAATCTTTTACATATTAGTTCACATAAGTCCAATTGATATCATGCTAACTTTAGAATGGAAATTTAGACATATGTTGAAAGTGCCCTAAAAAAATTATAGCTAGCATTAAAAAAAATGCATAATAAAATAACACAATCTATCCCGAAAAAAAGCCTGAAGAAAGCCCAGGTTATAAGCTTAACGAAGTAATTGTGTAACATTTTTATAAGCGTGTGATCCAGCCTATAACTTTTTTTTTTCAACAATGGTTGTCTATTCAAAACATTTCAACAGGGCATCTACTTTGGTATTTTTCCTTGAAAGAATAAATAATAAATGAATATTTAAAATAGCAAGAGAAAATCTTAGTTATCTAAGGTTTTCTTGTCTTTCAAAATGAGATCAGTAATCATATTCTGTGTTCCTTTTTATCCGAGATTCGAGATTTTCTTTCACCTTTCCATTTTCAGCAAAGCACTATATCTTCATGTGTGGCAAACAAAAACTACAAAGCGAATGCTATTATAAAAGTAATAAAAGAAAGCTAAAGAAAATACTTGCCAGTCTTTACATTTCTCCATCTTCGTTATTTGATATAGGTACATGTTTCATTTACTCGTAAATAGTTGAATTTGCTAAGCCTGCGGAAAAGAAGCGAAAATGGCACAAATCACGTTCTTTGACTCCAAAAAAGGGGACACTGATTTTCAGCTGTGGCCAAAGCAATTGTTTGTTCTCAAAGCCAAATACCGTCCACAAGTTCATATATCTATCCTATACCACACTTAAAATAGAAATTTAATAAAACTATATATGCTTATTTAATATCTTTTGTATCTACTGCTATTTCGCGTCTTCTCTTCTTTATTTTGTGCATAAATTAATTGATATAGTACTCTTCATTTATTTCTACAAAAAAATAGAATACAATAGCGAAATATGTCATCAACAGATTCATATTGGATTATTTGTAATGAACAAAGCGAGATATGTCACTGCGATTGGCGAGTGAATGTGAGAGGATGCTTTGAGCGAAACGCAATGCATATCATTTATCTTATCAATGTTGTTTGGACACTAATTGGATTAGTTATCGGTAAATTCTAATTGTTCAAAAATAAAGAGAAAACCACAACGTTCTAAAACCAATGTTTCTATCAAGGCGCAAAGCTCTGTTATACTAGAATGTACGTTAATAGACAACCTATTTTTGAGAAGAGTTCAACATCCAAGTTTCTGGTGCGGCCCCGACCTATTGAAGCATTATTATTTTTCGGATACATCTTTAATGTTTGTATGTTTATGGTATTTTGACTGTATAAATGGCCCTGAAATTTAACATTTTTCTACTTTTACAGTAAGAGTTGTTAGCTCCCTTATTATGGTACTTGATGTGGTTCCAAACCAAATTTTCAGAGCATGTAAATATTATTGAATTATAGATAGTCCACCTTTTTCTAACTATATATCTCATCAGTTCTTTATGAGTTCCCTTGGCAAACTGGATTTGCAGCTTTCGCTTGTTATCTATTTGGTATTGCACATACTATTTCAAATGTAAATCAGTATACAAGATATTGAATTCATTCGTAGAGTACTTAGTAACTATTTTTATAGAATAGCAAAGTAGTTCGTAATAAGTGGTTTAAATCCGGCTCCAGAATCGATACTTTATGTATTATTCTGATTTGCCTTCCTTTTATTTCAAACAATATCTGCTCCATTGGTTCCGGTGTTTATGCTACTAAAGGAGATTTTGTAACAGCTGATATGTTTACCAAAGGCCTTTACTATTGTTGGGCCATCTATTGTTTTAGTCTTTCTACTATGATTATGTCTGCTGGTCTAAGACTACTGAAAATCCTATCGAAGCATGTTGGAAACCAGCTAACTCATAATAGCGGTACACAAAAGATTAAGCATGGGATGTTTAAGGTAAAATATTAAAAATGTAACTTTAGGAGCGGATAAATGATTAAACATTGTAATAACCAAAAATATTAAGATTAAAATAATTATGGCCGTCAGCACCGTATCACTATATGTCTTTGCATTTATCAAACTTATGTATGCTATTATGAGACCACGTCTTTTGGAAAACACCGGTTTAAACCTCGTCTTTGCTCTCATTTGGACTTTTGACGGTACTGCCGCTTCTTCACTAATTGTGATTACGCTATTAATCAAGTATGTATTATTATGCATGAAATCACATGGAGAAAATGAGCTAATGTTCATATTATTAACACTCCTCCATTTACTATATAAAAATAGTCCCAAGGCCCTCACTCCTATCGGTATGTCTTCTGATCAAAGCTCGACTAGTAGGATTGATCGATCCAAATTTATTGCTTCTGCTTCCATTACATCTACCGAGTTTGATTATGCCAAGACAAAGACTTATAACACTCAGTTTGACAATATTAATGAACATGACGAAGAGAAATTTCAGATGGGTGCACGCTATGATAATTATCATGTCCCTGAAACTGGATCTGAGATATCTAAAGCTACTTTAGTTACTCATGCTGGTTAATGCGCCGTTCTCCGTATACACATATTAATAATAATAATGATAATAATACACATTTAATAGCCATTCGTATATATATATATATATAATTATAATTTATTTATTATTACTTATGAGGTACATGTGGATGATATATTCAAAAACAAGGATGTTTATTATCTAAAATAGCCACCCCTATTTGATGTATTTGTGTGTTTTATTTTGTAGAGACCATTTTCTTGATATGTCCAAGTTTTGTTGAGTTAACCTAAATGAAAATGATTAAGTTAAACTGTATAAGTTTGTTATGTTATGTTATCATCAATTACCGTCTCTGCAAATCTCAAAGAGCATAGGGTCTCGCCAAAATGATCTGATAAGGGCGAAACATTTACAAACATCAACGTTTTACAATTACCACCCAAAGAATTTCGTAATAAATAAGTCAACTTTGAATCTCTATATGGAATATGGGTGCCTTCCTTCTTTTTTGTTGCTAGAGACTGAATCACTTTACTTAGACAACTTAGGCTCTTATTAATGGCCTGTGTCTCCTTTAAGCGATCCCCAACTGCACCAGACAAGGATAATCTTTCGGAGCCCGCCAAGTCAATCAGATTCAATATACCCGTTGTTTCTTCGCCGGTGCCTTTGTTGATGCCTGTGATTTGTAATGTAAAGACACTGTGGCTTCTCGAGGATCGATAGTTAAGATTGGTTGCTGCAGTTGCTCTACTGTGATTGGCTCTTTTTAACATGTTTCGCACTTGATTTGGTGTATTGAGTTGTACTTTAATAATAGTGAGTGAATGGAAAAGTGTGCTTATATTGTATGAATGCTTACCTGAAGTTGCATTTGAAACAGTGGTCTTTCCATTCTTATCATGGTGAATCTCATGCTTCACTTTTCCATAGTCTGCAGTATTACCCAGTAAATCATGGATGCTCTCATTATAAATCTCCAAAAACTGTCCCATCATATTATAATCCCAACCCATGGGCTGTAGTTTCTGAGCAACATTGTAAATCTGTTCAACTGTACGAGGGATCATACCAGCATCCTCACTTGACCCTTGCATTGTATAAGTCTAAATATACATACATAGTTGGTATTCCAGTCTAATCATCGCCTTCTTTGCTATTACCTTTCCACTTCCTGTTTGACCATAAGCAAAAATACACACATTATAGCCATCCAATGCAGACTGTACGAGTTGAGAGATCTCTGTAAAGCAATCCTTTTGTGATGCCGCCGTTGAGAATACGCGATCAAATGTAAAGTTATAAACCTTATCTGAAGTTCTTCCCATTGCAGACACCGACTCATCGCGCAACTCGATGCTATCATTATCCTCGCCATAAATCCGCACATTTGCCAGCCTCGCTTCATCCTTTACCGCAGGGCGAATTCTACAAAAGACACGAATGTTTCCTCGCAGTTCCTGGATCGTGTTGTGCAGTTTTCTACGGAGCTCTTCCTGATGGATCAATTCTTGTTTCAATTCTTCCATCAATTGCTTTTTGTTCTTTAGGTTCTCTCTGAGTTCCTTCACCGTCTTCTCGTGTGATTCAAGTTCATTACTGCGTTTGCTGTATTTGTATTTTAGCCCTTCCAATTCACTTTCTTTCTCGCTGACGATAAATTTGGCCTTCTGAAGTGACTCGAGTTGCGCCGTGTATTCCTTCTCTAGTTGCTCATTCTCGCGATTGATTTTTAAAAGCTCTGTTTTATGTAAATCGTGTTTCTCATCAAGCTCCTTCATATCCTCTCTTAACTTGGCGTTGGATAGTTCTAAATCTTGGTTGAGTCTTTCATGTCTTTGCTTGAGCGATTTGACCTCTTCCTCTTGTCGCTCTTTTAAGTTCTTTAAAAAAAAAGGGGTCGAGATAGATGAATAACTATTACATAGTAATAATGATGGTTTTCCAAGATACCTTGTTTGCTTCTTCTAGTTGGCTAATCTCATCAAGTGTTTCTTGTAACAAAACATCTGCATCAAAGGACGACTGATCTTCTTGATTTAGCTTTTCCAATTCAGAGACTTTCTCTTTGGTTAATACTTGGTCTCCTTATATGTTGATGACGCAACTAACCTTGTGAATTGGAGCTTTCAAGATCACGTTGAAGATTGGACAAGTGAGACTTTATATCCCAAGGGGTTTTACTTCTTTTGGTCAAGCTGGATCGACCGGATCCTTTGCTTGTCTGATTATCAAGACTGGTTCTTGGTGAGCTGGACTCAGCCTTTCTTTTTCGTGGAATGCTGGTGCTAGTAGATCTCTTCATTGGGGATGGTATATATTTGGAAGTAGCAAGAAAGAAAGAAATAAAAATAATCAGGATTTTGAACACACGTCCATTTTGGTGACTTGCTTTGAAACGAAGGGGCTCACATTATTTCTTAAATTGGAGCCAATCATCATCGTTGCTAATGCCTATATCTTTATGGCGTGTATTTATGATTTCAGGCCATTTAAGATAGAAAGAAAAAGAGTGTATAGTAAGGGGCTCTAGTGAGTGTACAATAATACACTGCTAAACCAACTGGATCAACATGAGTTTATTTACATGTGCATTCATCACTGTAGCAGTTTATCAACGGATGATTGTTTTGGAGTGATTTGTAATGATTGCTGAGTTTGTCTTTCTTCGGAAGCATGTGCCATTCACTTTCATTTCACTATCAAGAGTAAAGGGCGCTTTTCTCCGGTGAGAGAAAAGAGGGGGTTTTTTTTCATCAATGCTCAATCAATCACATAAAAAGCGCTATATCTACTATTATCTACTACCTTACTTTGCTTTATTGAAAGGCGTGGTATACATTTTATGATTTCACCATATTGCCCAGTCTATCAGTGATGATAGACTCTGCATCCTTCACCATGCGTGAGACCAAAGCATCACAAGTAGGAATATCATTAATCAAGCCAATGACCTGACCAGCAGTCCAAATACCAAACTCTGGATCGCCTCTTGTAAACACCTCTTTACCTCTCTTTCCAGAAACCAACTCGGCAATGTCATTAAACTCCAAGTTTTCCTTTGTACTTTCGATGCGATTGACCTCGGTGGCAACGCTGTTTTTAAAGAAGCGTGCGGTGTTTCTAAAGGGACGGAACAAGAGGGCTGTGTTTCGTTCATCGGCCTCTACAATCTTTTGCTTGATATCGTTATGTAAGGGAGCCTCCTGCGTACACATGAAACGAGTTCCCATGTTGACACCCTCTGCGCCCAGTGCTAATGCGGCAGCCAAGCCACGACCATCGCCAATACCGCCTGATGCGATAAAGGGGATGTCTAGCGTCTTTGCAGATTTGGCAAGCAAAATCATGAGCGTGATATCGTCCTCTCCTGGATGCCCTGCACATTCAAAACCATCGATGGAGACCGCATCAACGCCCAATCGCTGGGCGGTCAGTGCATGGCGTACGGCAACGCACTTGTGGATGGTCTTGATGTCAGCCTCCTTGAACATCTTGATGTACTCGCTGGGGTTATTACCGGCGGTTTCCACCACCTTGATGCCTTCCTCAATAATCACCTGTGCATATTCCTTATAGGGAGGCAGATTGATGGCGGGCAAAAGTGTCAAATTCACCCCAAATGGATTATCTGTCATGGTGCGACAGCGTCGGATTTCCTTACGGAGGTCTTCGGGGGTGGGTTGTGTTAAACTGGTGATGATGCCAAGCGCACCTGCATTAGACACTGCAGACGCCATTTCGGCGGTTCCAATATGTTGCATGCCACCTTTATTTTGTAATTCAGTTTGTTAACTGATGCGCAATGAACTCAGGGGAAGCTGTTTTTCTTTTACCTTGAATGATGGGATGCTTAATGCCAAGTAACTTTGTTAATTTCGTGACAAGAACCATTGTGTTTGTTTCAAGTATGAAAGAGAAAAAGAGAGAGAAAGGGAACGATATTCGATTTTTTTTAAGGTTTGTATTTGAAGTCTAATTTTAATATTAAAGCTGACTCATTGTCAGGACATAAATATTTTGTTTGCGTGTTTAACCAATAACATATCAGCAATGGTTTACCCCCCACCACACACACACACACACACACATTTAAACTGACGGTTTCGCTTAATAATCAAAAAGAAACCCATCTAAAGAATGCGAATAGGCTTTTTATTAAAAAAACATATAATCATAAATATTCCTCTTTTATTCATGTTGTGTAACATGTTAAAGTGAGATCAAAGAAGGCTCACCCAGTTGGACCAAGAGACATCCAGAGTTTGGCTTATTTGGAACGCAATAGAGCTTAAGCGACTTGACATAGTCCATCATGGCAGGCTTAAGCTTGGACACCTTATCGTAGCTATGGTTACCGTTACCAACGATAAGAATCATTTCCTTCTTTTTTTCAATCTTGCACTTTTTGATTGCAGCCTTGACCTTTTCACGAGCTTCGTTTACAAATAGACCGTGTAGATCAATTATATTAGAAGGGCGTCCCTTGTTTGTTTCTGGAAATGCAATCAAGTTAATGATGGAGATAGTCAACTCCTTTTTGCACGCTTTACCATTATATTTATGATTTGCTGCCTGTTGGTTTAGTTTAGTCATCTCAATGTTATGTACGCGACTTTGAGCCAATAAATCTCTTCCTATTTATCTATTAGAAATAAAATATGTAGCGAATCAATCAAAATAAAATACCTAGTTTTTTATTTCCATTCTTAAAAGCCTCGTCGCTCTTTTTCCTGCTCGTCGTCTTCAATAGTAAAGCTTCTTGTGCTTTTGTTCGCATCGTTGCGTATTTGATGTCATCGTCTTTAAATACGATTGGACTACTAGGAATGATAATGTCCTTATCTTTCTGTCTTTTTCTACGAAGTCTTCTTTGTCGACTGGTTTCATTTCTCTGCTTTGACTTGTTTTGATCGTATGCCTTTATTAGTGGAACACCGGTTTTAATATCTTTCTTGTTATTGCTAGGAGGAACGATGTTAGGTGGAGCGGTTATAGAAGTAAGTGGTTTGTTTTCAGATAAAAGAAATGGGTCAGTTCGTAATGGTTTTGGGGCTGCTTCCATGCCATAGTAGCGTAAGTTGGTGGTTATCATAAGATGATTGGATCTTGCTGAAGAATATTGGATACCACCACCTCTACTATCATTAGTTGGACTGAAGGTAGATGTTAAACATGCCGTACTTGAGTTTCGGTTGTGC
The DNA here is from genome assembly GCA_024139415.1 of Backusella tarrabulga. Lineage (NCBI taxonomy): Eukaryota > Fungi > Mucoromycota > Mucoromycetes > Mucorales > Backusellaceae > Backusella > Backusella tarrabulga. The sequence goes on along the minus strand of VCJJ01002279.1, from coordinate 26,643 downwards.
TCATCATAATGGTTACTATCAATATTATCAATATACTGTGACTTGAAAATGATATTATGTTCATATTGGCGCTGTTGCTTTGCACTAGGTGTTGTCGGGCTGTCATTAATAGGTTCATATCCATAGCGGTTATCATCCCAATATCTACGTTGATGGTACTGTGGGATGATTGTTGTTTGGGACTGATTGTTTTTGGGAAGGATACAATTCAGTACCTCATAAAATGCATTAAGCACCTTTGCGGTCAATGACTTTAATAATGATGGTATCATTATTTAAAGGTCAGTTCCTTCTTTGAATGCTTTTGAATGTTTTTTTAAAAAAAAAAAGAAGAGAAGAGAAAGAGTGTGGATAAAAAAGAGAGGGATTAATAAAAGAAGAGGGGAAGAATAGAAAAGATTGATTGATTAAAAAAGTTTTGACTCACACGTAAAAGAAAAAAAAAGCTGTTATGTGAGTACTTTTAGACAAGTTCAAAACGAGATTTCAAAAGCGGAAGTCGATTTACAAAGAGACATACCATATAAAAAATAAAATATTTTGAAAATACATTGATGCAGCATGTTTAACTTGCATTAATAGGGATAAGAAAAAAGACCAATGATTGATTGAATGAGTGTTTTGTTTCTATATAAAAACCTTACAACATTTTATTAAGGAGGTCCATATTACCATATTTTTGGAACATACATTGACATCCATGTCTATTCTCTCATAATATTCTATTTGAAATAGATTAAAGTATCCATCTACTTCAATTTGTATCTATTTATGAAAAGCCATCATGTTCAGTAATAGTCACAGTATCGTGTAAAAAAATAAAAGCTTGTCAAGCAGGTATTTATGATATTTTCATGTGAAAGCAATAGGTTATAAATAAATAAACAATCAAGCAAGTGTTATTATATAAACAAAACAAAATCCATACAGACTGCGTTCTTTTTTATTTAATCACAATCATTTATAAAGATGTATCAATTTTAAAAGTGGCGTTGATTCCCTTAAAAGGACACATTTTTTTGCGAGTAATGTATACTGTGTTTTTCAAAAAAATGAGAAAAAATTACAAATTGATGAGAAAAACCAGGGGAATAATTGAGAAAAGAGAAATATATCACGTATGAAGAGTATATTTCAGACAGCGAGTAGATAAAGAGATAGGTAGCCATGTAGCAAAGTCCATAAAGGTATATTGTTTCCCGATGAAGAATAGCATGATGTTAAGTGATAGAGTAACGTATCAATAGGACAGAGGTAGATTCAGTAGATACGATGTCTGGTTCGCCAGAAATACTATATTCCATTATTTTAGTATCATGCCTTGAGTTAATACCAACCTATTCACCTCTCTCAAACCCCTTTTTTTTTTCATCAACCTTTTCTCAATAATTATTCTCCTTTTTCTCATTTTTTTGAAAAAGACAGTACATCAATGTTTACAAGTATCTCTCTCTCTCGTTATTTTATAAAATGACCCCACTTGCCCTTGGAAAGATAACTATTTATAAAAAATTGCACTCAAGTTGAACTGACTTTGAATAAGATAAAGCACAACACCCAAAAAAGACTTAGCTTTTTAGTTGGGAATGATTGCATAAAAAAAACATCTCATAGTGTAACAGTGTGTGCACATGGTTGACATGGCTGGTGAAGTTAGCATGTTTGACAAAAAAAAAGACGCGAAAACGGTTTATATATATGACAAAGCTTAATTAATTCAGTAAAACACTTTTATCTCTGTTTTTGGGATATCAAAACGATATTACTTAAATGACACGTATTTTCTTTGCGATATTATAACCTGATTTTATCCTTTTTATTTATTTATTTATTTATTTATTATTTAAATAATGTAATAATCTATATAACACAATTCTATTTTAAACATATTCTATTTTAAGAATACTTGATGAGATGGAGCGACTTAACTACTAAATTTTTCAACACGGTCCCAATCACCGGTGTTAATTTGGGGTTTCTTGAAGGCGACGACCGTATCGTAAGATCGAATAAGAGGATCCTTCTTGTTCCAGTAATTTGTGATAAAGTCAGAGATGCACACAGAACGAGTAGGCATGTGCGAGTTATTGATACTGATGCCCTTCGCCAAACCAAAGTCTTCCAAGGCTTTCTCTGGGCGGACAAAACTGGATCCAACACCAGAGATACCTGATGCCATCATGGAAAATCCGAGATCTTCGCAGTTTAGACGTTGGTCAACCGATTCATGTAACTTTGGTTCTAAAAGACTAAAACATGTACTTTAGAAACATGTTATAGTAATAGTAATATATTAAATCAATTACCAGGTATATGCGAATAAATAATCTGATCGAATAAACATACTCTTTGTAAGAATGATTGTATACGGTGCTTTGCCAATAAGGTTATAATCAGCTTCGAGCGTATCAGGATTATACTCGTGTAAACGAGGGAAATGACCAACGACACTATCTTTACGTGATCCCCATACCTAAATGATTTCATTAAAAAAATAATAAGATCATTATTAAAATGTTTATTTCATCTAAATCAAGTTATATTCTCTCATCCTCTCCCCCTTTTTTTCCCTCCCTTTTTTCCCTTTAAAGAAAAAAACTTACATCAAAAGTAAATTCGAGATCAGTAAGATCAATATAAATATCATCATCCATAATATAGACGGCATCTGTTGCCAAATCTTTGATAGGATTAAAGCGGTTGTTTAACGAATCAAAAGACTGACGCAGGACCTTGACACGGCGATCCTTAATAAGGTTTTCTGGTACATCCAATTCCGGATTATGCCAAGTTACAAAGACCGTGTGTACTTTTTCGGATTTAAGTAAATGGCGAATGATCAAGGATAAATGTTCAATGCGATCCGGGTTATAGGTACTAATGAGAACCGAAAATGTGTCGGTGATAGGGAAGTCGTTGGGCTTTGAAGATTGGACGTATTTATCACAGATTTGACGTTGTCTTTTTTGATTCTTCCATTCAGAATCTACTGTATACTATTAAACCATTGTTATCAAAAGTAGTGGGTAAACTTACAAGGATCAATGACACGGCGCAACTCATTGCTGATTCTTCTCCATTTGTAAAAACCAATAGGATCATAGTATTTTTTCCAATCGACATCGCTGTAAGCATGGAAATTCCAAGGCTTCATAGGACCATCATAAATGTATACAACCTAGAATAGGAACATGTATAAGCTCTCTATCTTTTCAAGGAGCATAATAAAAGACTTACATCTTTTAATGTGAGAGGAGATATTTCTTCTTTATACAACGAAGGATCAATTGAAAAATAGTGGGATTGTGATTTCTTGTGAATAAGTGATTCAAAAGTAACGGAGTTTGGTTCCAGAACAAAGAGCGGGGTATCATCACTATTCAAAGCTGCATGTTTTGAGAGACTAAAAAGTGTGTTGGTATTCTACAAAGAAAAAATATTAATATAGTTGCTTTAAAAAAAGGTAAAAAATGGATAAAAATAGACATGAATTTACATTTTCAAATAACACATTGGGTGAAAAATAAACGATTTTCTGGTAATCTAATAGAGCCCATAAATGAGCTAAATTGCATTCGTCGGTCTAGAAGAGTATATAATTTATTTATTTTTTTTAAAATGCCAATTGAGTATGTTTCATTTATACTTTTTCTTTTTTCTTCTTTAGATAACCTACAAGAACTACTTTGGTATCCAACATTTCAAAAGACTGGATGGTTTTTGTATCATTGTGAAATGCTTGAGGTAAAAGTACAATGATATCTCGCTTGGATGATGGATTTTTATGAAAGGATGAATATAATGAATAAATGCTAACAAGG
>VCJJ01002279.1:3215-22607 GCA_024139415.1 Backusella tarrabulga | reverse complement strand
AAAAAAAAAAAAAAAAAAAAAAAAAAAAAAAAAAAAAAAAAAAAAAAAAAAAAAAAAGAAAAAATAGAGGAAAAAGAACAATCTTCAAATGAAACAAAAAAAAAACCAGAATTTACCAAGTTTTATTATTATTATTTATTTGTTAATAAATAAGCATCTTATGTGTAAAAAAGAGAAATCCAAAACCCGCAAGCTAACAAATTCAAACCGCAAAGTCTAAAGGGACCCGACCAATCATTGATTTGAATGTCTTGAACCAATGACGAGTTTCGCTTTTACAATCGATATGATGGTCTTTAAAGATGAGGCGGAATAAAGTCGAATCACCTTCCAGGCGGAGCACCTTGGCAATGTTATAACAGGCATAGACTTGGCTCTGGTCATCATACCCGATCAATTGACTTCCTATCAGTCGATAAAAGTGCCGTTCGTATTTTTCATTCTTGATGGATAGGTAACCACTCCGCCAGCAGGTAGCATGCCATTGTTTTATTTTTAGTGTCAAGTCGCATTCTCTTAAACTTTTAGGTGCCTGGGTTTTAGTTTGGGTCAGTGTGGATTTACACAACAAAGATATTTATATATAATGTATAAAAATAACAACATAAAGAAAATCTAATATTTTTTTAACTTACCGCAGTTTCATCCTTAAGTGGTAAATACAGCATTTCAACCGTCAATCTACCCACAATTTTGAGCGAGTCCTCGGGATCCCTCGATCTTTCCTGACTTGTTCTTGTATACCAACTATTGAAGCAGTCAAAGTTGGACTGGTATGTTTTTTTATAGCATTTGGGAATCATGGCATCCACCGAAAACCGCGTCTGACTTATGCTTCCGTCGTTTGCATGAACATAGCCCGACAGGTGTTCCTTTTGTTTACGTGCCGATGTAAAGAATTTTGAAATGATGCCTGTGCGCGGCATGACATGATAGTCGGGTCTCACCTGCAGAGAGACGGTGATGATGGTGCCCGGTAATGTATCCACTACCGACTCGTAATCGAGCAGGATCTCACGTCCCAGAATCTCATAGCGTGAGATGTATTCGTATTTTCCGTCACTAATCACGCAACGTGCATATGTCAATTCGTTGGGAATCGGTAACAGCATGTTGTGTGCGCCTCGAATGCCAATGTAGAGTTTACCTTTGCCACTTTCTCCCGGTAGTGATTCGGTTGAATTCAGCGCGAGGGGTGGGGGTGTTGGGAGCGCCGTCTCTGTTGGATTTCCAAACGGTAGCGGTGATGCTCCATAGTATATTTCATGTGCGCTGGGAATACCACGTGCTTCTTCGTTACCACATTCTCTTTTGGATGAATGGTTTTCTTCATTATCGTCCTCGTCCATTAATGCAGCTGCCTTTTCAAAAACAGGCAACGTGCTCAAGTAATAAGAGATGTCCTCGATGCGAGGCTTGGTTGGGTCAGCAATTACAGAAGATCGTGTAGAGGAGACAGATGAGCTTAGCGTAAGGTTGGAATGATTGTTAAAGCTAATGTTTGATAGATTCCGGGAATCCAACGTTTGCAGATCAGTGTTTGATCGACGCTCTTCCTGCTCTTCTTGTAATGATGATCTATCTAGATAAACTGTGATTTCACCACTGCTTTCGTCTTGCTCCTCTTCCACTTGTAGTTGATCAGTATGAAGTTTTGTTGAGTAGTAGTCAAAATGCTCTTCCTCCTCGTCGTCTTGTTCATCTTGGTTATAATTTGTGTTTTCAGTAGAATTGGATTGTTTGCATGATGATACACTTGATCTGATTGTGGATTCTGCCTTGTCGGATGAGCTTTTATAAGTATCGTACCATTCGTTCTTCTCATCTCTGGCTATTTCAGTAGACAGTCCTCTGAACTCCAATATACCCTCCTCTTCAGTGTGACATGATGCCAAGTCACGGTAATCAGGTTCTATTAAATCCTGTTTTTCGTCATCTTGTAGAACGTCTAAGTGTTCCAAGGTTTTTAGGCTATCTTGCTTCATTATTGTGAGATGATGATAAGCGACAGCAGCAGATTCCCAATTACTGTTATGTTTGACAGGATCTGCTTGTGTAATATCTGAAAAGTAGTCATCTTTGATATTTGCGGTTGATAATGTTGAGACGACAGTAGGGGTGATGGCCTCTTCTGTTTCGTAAAGTGTGTCAGTAGGCGTGTTTTGTAAGTTATCGCAAATTGGTATATCGTCGTGTTCTTCTGATGTTTCATTTTGCTTGTTATCTGAGTCATGAAATGATAGCGGAGTAGGTGACATATATTTGGTATTATTATTGTTGGGTAAGGAGGGGGTATCATCATCATCGCTTTGTAATGTGTTCTCTTTGATGGTAGAGTATGCTAACGTATCCACTTCAACCGTGACATTGTCAGACTCGCTCATGAGATTGCTTTGTGAAGTGTAAGACATTGTACTACGCGAATCATCTTGTACTTGGGTCTCTTCTGTCATGGCCTGATTATCTTTGTCATCGTTCGTTTCCACAATATCCATGTCTCTCTTATGCTCCTTCTCCTCCTCATGATTGCTGTAATTAATAATATCTTTTTTGGAAAAAAAAGGGAGGCGGTGCATTAGAAAACAAAACAAAAAAAACAGAAAAGAACAGTTGTGTAATAAAAATAGTGAGATGTTGAGTTTGAGTTTTGTGTTATGTGTGTATTTTTACCTAGAGATCTTTTTTCGGAAACAATACTAGTGATTTCAGCCTCCTCTTGAATGCTTTCTTCTTCATCTTCTTCTTCAGTGATATCGTCTATTTTCTGCTCCTCCTCCTCCTCCTCTTTAGTTGACGTCATCTCGCGAGATAACGAAGATCCTTCTATCTCGCGTGTCACTGCAGCTGCACGTAGCTGCTCAAGCGATGGAACATTGTCCGTATCACTTTCTGCTGCTTGGATTTTCTGCTGCCGAAAGACGCTATTTGAAACATACGAGTTGTCCTTCAGTGAAGTGATGACCCGCGAGGCACGGCGGTTTTCGCCATTATTATTTAGAAATGCTGGATTCTGCTGCTGTTGTTGCTTTATGTGGTCATCATCAGTATTTCCATCATCCACCAGTGCTGTTGTTGTCGTCTTATCTTTGATAATTTTATAAAGAGGATTGTTCTTGACAGCGGAGCGTTGGGCAAGCAATTCCACTTCCTTTTGGCGATCTGCAATACGTTTATTCTCCTCTTCTTCATTAAGGACCTTCTTCTTACGCTCTTCAATGTGGCCAGGACGAAAGTAGTGACGCGTTGATTTGGTGCGCTCTACCTTTTTCTGTGCTTGTTGCTGGTTTGAAGATTCTGCTGCAAATCTTTGGAGTTGTTTGAAACGATCAGCGGATGGCACATTTTTCAAAAATGCCTTGTTGTCTCGCTTGCTGAACATTAATTTGACTTGTTCCTTAATCTGACTTGGTAAATAGCCTAAAGCATTTATTTTTGGTAAGGCACCTTTTGATAAAAGTTGATCAATCAGGTTAGTATGGTTTATGAAATACGCCAAGTGCAACACTGTGCTTTGTGCTGATCCCCAGACGCATGTATTCAATTGTTCAGCTGTGCTATTCTATATTTATTTATGAGTATTAAATATATTTTTTATTTGCCACATTCATGGCTTACCTGCAAGAAAAAGTCGACAAGAGTCAAACGATCAGCAGCAAACTCGTCATTAGCAGTAGCAAAGTCCAGCAGAATGTGCTGAAATGCAAACAGTGGGCGAAGCGAGGTTCCTAATTTCTCTAGTTGAATCAGTCGCTCAATGAAAGGGGCAAAGTCAGATTCCAAGTAAGATGAGAGTTCTAAAGGAGTCCATAATAACTGAGGATTTGACTTGTACAAGCTTTTTACACTATCATAATCTAATGCTTGAATAGCAATAGTCCACTCAGAAACCAATGTTTCCATTTATTTATGTTTTTTATGTATATCTTGTTTATTTACGTTGTAAAGTCGAAGGGGAAGAAAAGGTAGGAGTTTTATTAATTTTTTTTTCTTTTTCTTATTAACATTTGACATTGGATCGGAGTAGTCACGACCGAATGGGCGATCTGTCTTACTTTTATTTTTTGGCATTGATGGTCGATCATCTACTTTTTATTTAAACCTACTAGTAATCATGATAATATTTGTTGGTTTTTAAATGTTTACATGGAAGTATGCCTGTCACTGGCGGCAGGGATAAATATTTGTGGTTGAATTCCTGCAATTTGGGCTGGTATCATTGTAGGTCGGTCATTCAGCGAGGAGCATCCTTGAAAGTACGCAGCTTCTTTGTCTTCTTCAAATAGTTCCATGAAAATTGAGCATGTTTCTGTTCATCCGTATATGTTTCTGGTCGAACAAAGACTTCAGTGGTAATTTGCCACATTTGCTCAAGTGCTTGTCTTGGATGGTGTGACATTGTGGTGGCGCCCAATGTGTTGCTTACAAAGAGTCTGATTCGTTGAAAGATATTATCAAACTCTCTGGTCATCTCTTCTTCATATTATCTTTGCCATTGCTCTTGCTGTCGGCGATGCTCCTCCTCTTCTTGGGCCCAATGTATGACGTATAGACTTTATTATACTTATCGTGATTGTTATTAAATAATACCGACGAAACATCTTGAAAAAATTGTGATATGATTTAAAATTAAACAATCAAAAGACCCCTCTTATAAAAAGTACTTGACTTATTTTGAAGTACATAAAATAATTGATTTTTCAATAAAAATGATTTAGATAAAGACAAAAGTGTAACGACGAAGAAATTTTCATTAGAAAGTTTTAGCCGCACTTGGCAGCGGCAGTGAGGGAGGCGGCGGAAGTGGGAGAGGCAGCGTGGGAGGAGCGGGCGTGGGTACAAGTGTCAAACTCGTCTTCGATATATATTACCCTTCCAAGGGCGATCTCCCCACAGGAGATATTCGCGTGTACCTAATTTTTGCATTTAATTAATAGATGAATAAATACGAAAGTAAGATATACACACCACTTCACATAGGAAGTAGTACCCTTTGTGGAATGAGCACATAATGAACTTATGTCCTACTATTATTTAAAAGAAATAAACAAATGTTAACACCATGAGTAGATGAGCAAGATAATTATTTCCGTTGTAGTATTACCAAAGTCACATTGTTCACAGCTTCTATAAATATGATGGGCTATTACTTACAGGGCCCATCCATTTATACAAGCTCATCATTACGCGCACCACAGTTTTCACTAAAAATCAAGTGGGAACGACATCAATGCAAAGCTATGCCTTTCGGGAAAAAAAAAGTCATATTATTTCTTACCTTTTGCGATTCCTTGTGAATTCCTGTTCATGAAGTCATTTTCATTGTTGTCACAAATAAAAGCACTGGACAAAAAAAAAAAAGAGTTATAATTCTCTATTGAAAGTAATGATAAAATCTATTAAAAGCATTTTACCATATTTTGAGATAGCTGATGCCACTTTGACTGGGAGTAAAGAAGTTTGTATTTTGTTGATCATAGTTAAATGTGAGAAAGAAAGAGGAAGATGAACAAGTTTCCACCTCTCCTTATTTATATTGTAAAATATAGGGTCACTCACCCTTTCTTCCGCTAATTGAATACATACAATAATGAAAATACGCTGGATAGAATAGACAGAGTTAAAAGTAATTTGTAGTGCATGTAACGATCTTGATTATGTGGCTAATCTTTTTTGAAATCAAGGATATACTACTTTCGTGCTAGGTCTTCGATATTTTATACATAGACACAATAAACGCCAACAATTCAAAAAGAAAAAAAGAAAACCTTAGTTTATGAAATTATATTTTAATAAATAGTAAAATGATTCTAGTAATAATAATGGATTCATTATTGCGTCAACTCTTCTTCCATGACCTTATTAAACTCTTCAGGGTTCTCTAAATACATGTGGTGGCCACCATTTGGAATTCTAACTATCTTTACAGGAACCTCCATCGACTCCTTTGCCTCTTCAGCTGCCTTATAATCCATCCAATCTTGTTCACCATAAATAAATACGGTAGGCATTTTTAATTTTGCCAATCTTTCCATGAGTGGGTTACGGGCATAAGCGCCTGGGGCCAGAATAGCTGCAAGTGCATATTCACCAGATCCCGTTGATGATGTAATGTTGTATCTATTAAAAATATTTTATATTAATTCATCATACACATGTACTTTTTTTTTTTGTTTACTTACAAATAATCATATAAGTCATGCTGCTCTCCCTCTGAAAGATGTGCAAAGCGTCTTGATGCATATCTGTTAACGAGCGCAGGACCAAAGGGACCAATCATACGTACCACTGTCATGGGTGTGACATTTTTATCCCAAAGATAGGTAGCCCAGCCAGGTAGCTTACGGCGAGGACCCGATGGTGGCTTGGTCTCTTGCTGTGTCTTATCTTGTTGGTTTTCTTGGGTATCTCCTAGAGGTGTTTGCTTGGCGATATTTTCCACAGCTGCTGCATTGGCTTGCATTGTAGCGCCAATCTCTGATGCTTCTCTTTCCAGCTCCTTTTGAGGTGTCAAGTTTTCTTTATCTTGTTCCTTATTTAAATGTGGGTTCTTGGCAATACCGGCTAATGTAAAAAGTGAGAACAGTGCATCTACCTAATTTCTTGTTCTTACCTGGTGAAACCAAAATCAACTTTTCCACTCTTTGTGGATATTGTAATGCATAACAAGTAGCAAAATAACCACCCAAAGAATGACCCAAAAGAGTGATACGCTCCAAACCTACACGTTCACGCCAATCCTCAAGAGACTGTACAAAATGATTCTCTACTTCCTTCACAATCTCATCCCAAGTATCATCGGATTTCTTCGCTATTGTCCATTTGGGTCTACTACTGCGTCCCATGCCAAGCCAATCAATTGAAAATAGTCTGTAACCTGATATTTGTGATAGAGCTTGGTAGTTTCTATAAATATATCAAATTTTTGTTAATCAGAGTGACAACCATATATCAACTTTTTGCTTCTTACCTATAGAAAAACCCTAAACCAGCACCATAACCATGACACATAACAAGGTTCTTTGTCTCTCCATTTGTCTCTTCTTGAATGACCTTCAAGAGATCATCTCCTTCCACATCATGTTGGAATTCAAACTTGGTGGAACTGTTTTTTTTCTGAGAGATATAGAGTGTGTTGACTTCCTTTGCAGTATGGATTGATCTCTTTTTTTGTGTATCAATTGGTACACGACCGATATGAGCAGATAAAGGTAAATTTGTCGCCAGGGGCAATGCGCCATAGATACGCTTGATGATACGAGCCTCTGCTACACTTGAAGTTTCGCTGGAACGGTGCCACCAATTCTTTATAAAATTGAAACGGGTTGTTGGCGGGATAACTGCTGGTAGGCTATCTACTACAGACATACGAGATGAAATATCTGACATGATAATTGATATATATAACTTTACGAAAAAATGATTTAAAGAAAAAAAACCCCCCAAAAAAAAAGGGCCTGCCGTCCTTTTTAAGTAAAAAATGAAAAATGAATATTTCCAAATTGGGATAGCCACGTAATTATCGCAAATTGGCGCCGGAAGCACAGCACTGTCTCGGAAAAATAAATCAACCTTGTAATCGTTTATAAATATACTTTGCATTAAGGTTCAAGCTATTTGATAGAGCTTTATTATTTATCCATTCGCTTTGATATGTATATGCTTATTTAGATCATCTATATTATTTTTCAGTGTACACTTTTTCAGTAAGAGTAATTCTTTGATTTACTTGTCCAGTGGCATTTTTCAAAACGAGAATTGATGCCGCGGTTGAACGTAATTCCGTCTCGATTTGATCTGTGATTTTCATATTAAAACAGGAAGAGTAATCCAGTGTGACCATTTTAATACGTTAGACATAAATAAATTAAAGATAGACATATAATTATGATTTTCTTATTGTCTATATTTGACGATAATTGTAGAAATCCTTGTTGAAAACCTACAAAAGATCTTGACAGGCATCGAAGAAAATTCTCTAGATATTACTAAATTAAAACAATAACGTCATCATTTGCTGTCATGAGCCACCAGTTGGTCAGGTGAACAATCGCTCTTCAAACTCTTACACCTTCCTTATTTGTCATTCTTCCTTAATTCCCTTTTTCATTCTAACATCCACTTCCTTCAACCCAATATAATTCCTTTTATATTTTGTATCCGAAGTTATTAGTATAAATACTCTTTCATGAATATCAATAAAATATCATCTTTATTCTCATCAAAAAGTCAGTTAATCAGTTTATTGTAATAAATATGAAGTATTTATTATATCTCTTAAACATCTAGCCAATCCGCAGGCATCAATTTAACTACTGACTTCAATCTTATTTTATTGCTATAAGAGACTGTAGCACAACTCACCGTGCAAAACCTGCATCGAATATCTTGTGCCAACTTTTCAGGTGTAGTGTTTCATAGCCCCCTGGAAAACCATGGTGCCTTTTTTTTTCCCTTGAGGAGATTATGTAATGGTAGAAAACACAAAAGTTGGTATGTTTTTTTATGAAAGTGATTTATTAAGTGCTTTGAAGAGCATACTCGTATGCTATCATTTTTGAGTCATAATTTAAGTAGATCTCTCCTTTTTTTGCGAAGTAAGTATTATAATTCAGCCACAGGCAACTTTTTTTTTTCTTTAAGGGTTTAAGGTTTATTTATTAATCAAGTGGAAAAGCAATAGAATGTATATAAATATTTATAATTAAGATCAAAAAATGTTGCATTTTTTTGTTTGTTTGTTGCATTAATGAAAGAAATAAAATATAAAATGGAGAAACATATATAAAACATAAGAAAGAAAGAAAGAAGGAAAGAAAGAAAAAATACATATTTTGTTGTCATTTGTTAAATCAGTCTTGCTTCCCTCTCATTAGCCAATCCAAAGGACTTGATTGCTGTTGCTGCTGCTGAAAGGTAGGCTGTAATGGAGGAGATGAAAAAAACTCTCGATAATTTTGTGGAGGCGAGAGTGGTGAAAACGAGCCTAAACGATGATACTGATAACTCGTAGGTGAACTATTACCATCCAAAAACTGATTAGGTATTCTTGGAAAGTCGTCATCAAAGCCTCCTAGGGAAGGTGTATTAGGTAAGAATGGTGTCTGATACTGCTGTAGATGACTCTGCGGAGGTGTTGTTATTGTTGAACTCGTTGTCAATGGCGGTGGCTTACTCTTTTCGTTTTGAGATCGACCCCACGCCAATCTGATACGAGATGAGCCAATCAAAAGTCCGTTCATCTGCTCAATCGCCTGTTCCGCAGCAGTCCTTGTTGTGTACTGTACAAACCCACAGTTTTTACCTGTTGGAATCTTTACATAGTTTATCTCGCCAAACGATTCAAAATGTTTCATAATCTCATCCTCACTTGCCATTGACGAAAGTCCACCAATAAAAACAGTCGTATTTGTCGGATCGGAAGTAGGCTGAATTAATGCAGGTGCCTGTGCTGCCAACTGGAGATAGCGCAAACTGTTATTTTTGGGAGTTGCAAATGATATTCGGATAGGCCGATTACTAATAATGACTCCATTCATCTTTAGAACAGCATCCTGCTGTTCATTTTGATTGGAGAATCGAACAAATCCGTAGCCTCGAGAGAGACCTGTCAGCGGATCGGTCATGATTCGTGCTGAATGACATGATGGATAATATCTATGGAATAAGTGCTTTTGTATATATTTATATTAGTTTTTTGATTGATTGGTATAATAATGATAAATGGTAAAAAGATGACAATTATAATACTTTACCAAGAGATCATCTTCTTCAATGTCGCTATTTAAATCACCAACAAAAAGACTAAACTCAGGTAAGCGATCCTCTCTATAATATAATAGTGTATTGTTTAGTTTAATGTAAACTTATTAAAAGCTGTATACATGTCTTACTTTCTATCCCAAATGCCTCCACCTGAGGCCCAATTGAGTCTAAACAATTGCTGAGAATTTGGCATTTTCATACCGTGGTATCTTATTATTGCTTTCTGAGCAGCCTGATTGGACGAGAAGCCTACAAATGCATAACCAGCACTGATGCTATTTAAAATGTGTGTGTGTGTGTGTGTGTGTGTGTGTGTGTGTGCGTGAGTATTATGGATGTAGCACCGCACCCTTATTTATTTAAAAAAACCTTACCCAGTTCTTTTATCTCGTATCAACTTTACAATAACATTCTCTCCGAGAGAGAACCAGACATTTCGAATGAATTGCTCATCCATCCAAGATTCAAGATCACCCATCCTAAACAAAGCAATCTACTGTCATTACAAATACTATTTCTTCTTCTTGTGCTATTCTGTTTTGAATATCAAAAAACATACCAAAGCGTAACTTTGGAACCATCAAAATTGGTTTGTAAATTCATTATAAAGAAGACTTGACTTCTTTATGAAAAAAAAAAGAACGAAATACAAATTAATAAGCAAACTATAAGAAAAAAAAATGTATGTAAATATTTCGAGAAAAAAAAAGATAGTTTATAAATCAAAAAGTATAACCAAAAGCGTTTTAGAAGAGTGAAGAATTGCTCACTTATTCAATCTCAGGTGATAAGTTTAGCCATAAAGTCATGACCATCATCACCCAGCTTTGCCTTGTACAACAAAGCGCATTTATTGTTAGTATTTTATACTTACTATTCATTTCTCTCGCTCTCTTTTCTCTTTTTCTTCTCTCTATATCTCTTGTTATTGTCATTGCTGATTTGCATATGAAGAACAATCCTGTTTTGATAAAAAGTACCATTTCATTATTTCTCATGACATTTATACATTGTCCTTGTTCCTGAGAAGAATAGTAAAAATCAGCATGTATCTAGCATGCATGAATATAAAAAATACATTACGTATATATATACGTAACCAATTACAATATGAAGAGGGGGGAGAGAGATAAGAAAGATCATAGGATAAACAGTGTGTCTTCAAAATGATATCAAAAAAGAGTAGAAAAGTAATCTATTTTCACTATATTTGGTAAATTGGCCCTCTTCAAATCACATGTTACAAATCATAATTAAATCAAACACCTCTGAATTTGTTGTCTGATCAACTCACTGACTCACTGACTGACAACATTTACATCATACAGCAAACTCCCCCCCCCTTTTTTTTTTTGTGCGTGGGGGCAATTTCTGCCAATAAAAAGACTCCATTTCAAGCAACTTCCAATAAAATTGCTGGAATCCAAGCAAGTTGAGCTTTATTAATTTTCTGTGTGCTTGGGAATAGAGCCTTAATTTTACCCTCTTTTTTTCTCTCTTTTTCTATTTCAAATTATAATCTCTATCATAATCTCAATCGTAATACTATCAATCATAATATAAAACAAAATAACCCAAAAATAAAATAAATAAAAAAACTCTCGAATTCAGATTTATACATATTACCATGTCTCAACGTACTCCAACCATTGATTCTTCCTTAAGAGACAATGGAACACAAGAAAAAAGTAAAGGAAGACGCCCAAGAGGTGGAATAAATCCAGAAGGTGGAAGAAAATCAAATTTGTCAACGTTGGCCATTGAAGAGCCAAATCAAATCAAGATAAACAGCTTCTTCAAAAATAACACAGTTGACACAGACAGCAGTGTTAATACTACCTCGAGTGTAGAAGACAACAGTGTTAACACTACCTCGAGTGTCGAGTCAACTACAGAAATCCAGATAACTGGATTAATTTGAATAAAATCTTTCTTTGATAATATTAGTAGTGATCAATAGGCTAATGATAATAATTAAAATGTTTTAGTCTGTTCCTGAAAACCGAAGTCAAGTTCCCGCTTTTCAAATTGGAGTACAAACTGATCCTGTTGAGTTTGTTTTGTCAAGTGAAGAGGCTCCCGGCATTTCAGCCTCTGAACGAGATGTCATTGAAATTGAGGATGAAAATGATAATGAAGGCTTGAATTTGTCTAATGGAGAAGATCCATCTGATGGCCCAAGCATTGTTGAAGTCGATTCCGAAGTGGTCGAATTAGACGACAATGACTTTGACGCCCTCAATGAATCGGCTGGATCTGTTCCAGAAAAAAGTGTCACCAGCAAATATCTGGAAGAAATTAAGAAAAGAGTGAAGGCCAGGGCAGAGCAGAAGAAAATGCCTGAAGAATATGAAAACGGCACTTTTTGGGTTTCGACTCCAAATCCGTCTTTTATTTTAGCCAAATCAAATGATCCAACACCTTTATACTATCCTAGGGTGTTTATGTGGTACCCTCATCATTTGCACAATGATTTAAAGTGTATCTCACCCGGATGCAACCACCGTGCTATTATTAAAGATTATTCCACACCCAGAAGAATCATTGATATGAATGAGTAAGTTAAGATAAATATTTAAATGACCTATATTAATACTAACGTCTGAATAGTTCATTCTACATCATGACTAGGAGATACGAATGTACCAGCTCGGTAAAGAAGCATTCACTCAATGGCTTCAACGAATAATTAATTCGACAGTTGCCCTTGCATATTCAAATCGAGTTTCCTGCTCTTTTATTTCAAAATTTAGATGTTATATGGATCAACACACATCTCTTTTGGACGGCCGCGTTCTAAAATAAGACCACTTTTTCAAAATCATAAAGCATATGGGAAAACTTAATGGTATCTCAAACTTTAGCTGTTTCTATACAGTAATGAATGAGTACGAAGAAGTTAGATTGCAAGTGTTGGCCCAGTGCAAATCATTAGATCATCTGCATTTAGCGTTTGAAAATATGATAGAATCATATAGAATCTTTGGTATGAAACAGCCAGAGGTATTCTACACAGATAATGTTGTTGGGGACCGCAGTTTTTTGGAGGGTGTAATGCCATCGTTGCTTAGAAATGTAGTTCCGGTTGTAAGCTCACGAGCAAGGTTAATTGAACAGAATAGCCCCTTTAGTCATTATGACAAGATTGCTCTGCCTGGAATTGTATCTGTTGAAGTTTTAGATACCTATTCGAACATCAGTTCTGGTTGTAACTCAATTCTAAAAGGTCTAAATGAAGAAGATCAAATCGTTATTGGCTTTGATAGTGAATAGTTAGCTCGACCCGGATCCTTGGTATCTGGTGATGCTGCATTAATCCAAATGTATCACAAGTTGAAGATATTTCTCATTCGGGTGTATACATTTACTGTTGATACTATACCACAAAATCTCCTCGAGATAATTACGAGCAAGGAAATCATCAAAGTTGGAAAGCATCTTGGATCTGACGAGTCAAAAATCAAAGCCAAATTTGGTATCAAGCTTGAGGGACAATTAGAAATTGATACTCATTGCAAGGATAGAGACCTCATAAGATCTAGAAGGCTCTCTCTAGCAGGTATATGTGGTTATGCTCTTAAAAAACGTCTTCCAAAACCTGATCTCCGTCGTGGTAACTGGGAAAGTGAGATACTTTCAAAGGATCAACAAAATTATGCCGCTTTAGTTGCCTGGGTACCTTTAGAGATTTATTTGAGAACTAACGAGTTCCCTCCATTGAACCAACAAGTATCTGAGACAACTAAGATTGGAGCTTTTATCGCTATATTTTCATCCAAGTTTAGAACAGGAACACCATCAGCTTCTGGATATTTAAGCGGACGCGATACAGAGCTTTCTTCTCTCTCTGAGATGTATATAACAAACGAAAATGATATAGCTCCATTGGGAAAAAAGGCATCTGTAGTAGAAATCGTTAAGGTTCAAATTGGGGCTCAGTTACTTGATTTGTATGGAAGTCAAAATATCACATTAGATAGCTTTGGTGATGTTCCATTTATTGTTAAAGTAAGAAACATGTGGATGAGTACTGCTTCTGAGGACACCCATTACAATAGACAACAGCACGATTGGCCAAATACAGCACAAGAATTATCATCACAAGCTTTACCCCAAGCTTCATCACAGTCTTTATTACCTTTAAATAATACAACAGCAAATACTACAACTATATCAGAAGAATCAGTAGATTCTGACCAGCAAACAAGTACATAGCAAGGTGATATACCATCACATATTCTAAAAGACCCATTCCATCTTATGGATATGATCAAAGTTTCACAACGACATGGATTGGCTAAAGACTTCGCCAGACGATTTCGTGATGCTATATTCGTTGTAGATACTGAAGACAAGAGGAAGGTTGAAGAGCATATGGTATCAATAGGATCTAGTTGGAAAATATGCTTGGTGGAGAATCCAGACTTTATTTTTGAAAGAGTTAAATGACTCATCCCGCCACCAAATGAACTATTGCCGGTTGTAAAGAAACTATTTGATACGTATAAATATTTGCCATGTGCAAAAACTAATATGCCGTTATTTGATCGCGAGGCAGTCCTTACCTCTAACCGTATTCTAGAAGCAATTCGTTTGGGTCACATTTCTGATATCGTTGATGGGCCACCACTTTATTCCGAAAAGGGTGTTGATAAAAATGGCTTGATGCGTTACCGGTGCGTTCGTGGAACGAATTCTGTTGAAGTAGCATTCCATAGGCCTACTGTGAGAGGATTTGCATCCTATAACGCTGGACCGCGTCTAACGGACACAGCTCTTGCTTACTACAGATTGCATCACAATATTAATGTACGTTTGTTTATTTTTTACAGTTTTTGTTGCAGTGCTAATTTCATTACCACATGTATAATTAGGCTGGGCCAAAAAATAGATTTGGACTTCTAATGTACCTTTACTATATGAGCGATGATATTAAAGATCATTATTGTAATTATTAAAAAAAATGTCAGTCTCCAAAGAGACATGATTTGACAACTCCTAAATCTATGAAATAGATTAACATGTCTTTTTTCTAATCATAACCAAAGTATGACTGCATCCATGCAATTCTTGAAATATAAGTGCTCAAAAATTGAGAATAATGATGGCTTTTAGTGAAATCAATTCATCGAGGAGACATATTTTCTTTCTTTATAAATCTAACGATATGCTTATATCGAAAAGCCCCATATATTATTTATTTTCTAGCTATCGTTAAATGAAATACTATGTTATCATTTTTAATGAAAATACATTCAGAAGCACAATTTATGGTTCTTTAAACGATATAGCCTGTGTATCCGTTGGAGAAGAAGGACGTGATCGATCTGGCGATGTCAACGACACACACGGTGGACTAACCATACTATGCATCGAAGGAACGGAAGGGTATTTTAGGATACTATTGGGTGGCGGTGATTTCAAACTATTTGCATGAAGCTGTTTTCGCACCCTCTCCAGCTCTCCTCGAAGGCTTTCATTTTCTTTGGTCAATCTCTCCTTTTCTCGATTAGAGTTGCATAAAAGCTGTTGGAGACGTTCTATTGCCGAACTTATTTCGGCTCTATATAAGTTAGTTCTCATATAAGCTCCAAGTTTAATTGCTTACTTTGGTTCAGGAGCAGATAGTTTACGGAGATCTGCTGAAGCAGATCTACTTTTTGCGTGCATCGATGGTGTACCTACGCTATTGAGAAGATCATGTAGCATGCTCTTTTGGATCTCGTTTTGTTTTAAAAGCATTTCGACTTGGGAATGAAGATCGGAATCCATCAAACTGGCGGTGATGGAGGTCCGGGGTGAGTTGCTTGGGGGAGATTCCAGCGTAATGTTGCCGGATAATTCAAAGCGACCCTTCTTGCGATACTCGGGTGGCGAACCTGGTGGGGCGCTCATTGGCGTCGCAGCCGCAGGCGATTCATACGGGTGAATCATATCGTCTTCTTTTTCGATGGAAAATCGACTAATTTTGGAAGAATTGGCGGAATCCCGAGATAGATTGCGTTGGTGTCTGGCTTCACGATGCAGAGTGACATGCTCGAGTTGGCCGTGGATATTAGGTGCGGGTGAACTTGTGTTGTTGGCAGGTTGAGGAGGGTTGTGTTGCACTTCAAATCTTGATTTTCGCTCTATCATCTGCTTTAGTAATAAATATAAAATATATACACAATTTTTTTTTACCTCCTTTTAGACTCTCATTGCTAGTGATACGTGCCATAGGAACAGGATGAATGTCCTGCACCGGTGTTTCCGGAATAGGTTGTATAGGACTTTGTGGTAAATTTGTAGGCGTGCTCTGGGCGATGGGTGTGTTTTCAGCCTTCTCACTGGGTATTTTAGGCGTTGCCTGGTTGACGCTGAACCTACCCTTTTTTACCTCGCCCTCGACATTGGACGAGATGCCCAGCCCCAGTCCCATGGAGCTCTGCCAGCTACTTTCGGCCGTCGAGGGGTTTGTTGACGCTTGTGTAAAGATGGAGGCATTATTACTAAGAACATCGCCACTGTGTGTCGAGAGATTGTTGGGTGATACCGATTGCTGTGAAGAGACGGTGTTGTTCTCGGAGGCCTCTTCAATGACAAAGCGTGATTTTCTTACGGGTGCAGGAGAGACGATATCTTGTTCAGAGTGTGCGGGTGAGGGGAGCTCTGGCTTATCACTCTTGTTGACGGTAACATCGCCAAATGTGATGTGTTTTGGTGCGGGTGTAAGTGACTGCTTAGAGTTACTGGCCTTGTCTTGATCTTCTTCTACGGGAGTGTCGAAGTCCCATTGTGCTGTGTTTTCAATGGTTATCTGTTTTACTTGAGCCATCTTGTGAGGTCTTTCGTCAAGTGGCGGGACCTGCTGAAGTACTGTCTTTATTAAATACTCCTTCTTTTTTGCTTGTTTGAAGAATGGATGGCCCAAGAGCTTTTCAGCAGTTAGTCTAGATTATTTCGAGTCAATGATCATGATATACTTGTTTGAATGGATGTATACCTCTTTGCAGGATCTTTTTGAAGACACAGGTCAATCATTTCTTTAAAGGTGCGTGAATATTTATGCTTTGTATTATCTCTATCTAGTGTAGGAGGTTCTTGATTAAGAGTCATCATTAAAACCTAAAGCTAATTAGAATTCCTTATCAATTTTATATTTAACCTTAAACAAGTGTCTTTCTATTTTAAATACCTTCATGGGAGCGAATTTGGCAAAAGGAGCATGACCAGTGGCCAATTCAATTGCTGTTATACCAAAACTCCAGATATCAGCCTTAAAATCATAACCTGACTGCTCCATAACTTCTGGTGCCATCCAACAAGGCTACTTGATGTGATGAGTTATTGTGATGTGATATATAAATTAGAATTGTAAAAACTCACCGTGCCTACAAATGTTTTTCTTTGCTCATTATTATCAGTCAAGGAACTGGACACGCCAAAGTCGCCCAATAGCACGGTGCCCTGCTCATCCATCAGTAAGTTTCCTGCCTTTACGTCTCTATGGATATGATTATTTTTATGAAGATACACCAAACCCTCCAGCGCCTGTTTCAATATGGTTGCTATGGCAACCTCTTCAAATCCATCCTGAAAGCCATTCTTCATGATATCCAGGCATGAACCTAATTGCATTGTTATTTTAATTCATGATAGGACTAAGCACCTTACCTCCCGACAAATAGGGCGTTACAATGTAAAGTTTTGAACCCTTTACAAAAGAACCATATACTCTTAGGACGTTGGGGTGTTTTGACAGGGCCATTAATGCCGTTTCGCGCTAAATAAAAGAAAGAGTAAGAACACTCCGACATGATAAGCGGACTTTTTTACCCGAAGCTCATCAATCTGATTTCTTTCAAATAGGTCAAGATCAATCATTTTAATTGCCACACGCATGCTTTTAGGTTTAAAGGTTGCATTGTATACTACAGCTGATGATCCAAAACCTATAAATAATTTTTTTTATATATTAATATGTACACTTTGATGATGTCAAAAATGCAAGAAAAAAAAGTCAGGATATGACATTATTACCTATCGGGTTTTTTATTTCAAAATCGTCAGGATTACATGAAAGCGAATTTTCACAACATTCGTCATTACTGGATGAGAATTTCGCAGTTGGTGTTGATGAGGTCGACTGTTGTGCTTGAATGGGAGTAGATGGATGAGGTGAATGCAGTGAGATGGCACGTAGGAAACTTCCAGACCGTGAGCGGTTACGTTGGTGCTGGTCCACTGAAGTTTGAGAAGGATTCTTCAAAAGTGATAATGTGTTGTGTAACGGTTGAGCCATTATGCACAGTAGAGAGAAAAAGAAAAACAAAATAAAAAAGTTTTATTTTTTTTTAATATGAAAGACCGGTGTCACGTGTTTATGCAAAAATGAACAGGTTTTTATTTGTTTACTATTTATATTGGTCTCTAAAAAAATCAGGTTCCTTCCAGCCCTCTAATAAGCCAATTTGCACTTGTACTTTAGCAAACTCATTTTTTGCATTGATATGCCATTTGTGTGCAGTGTCAAAAATGATGCTTGACTGCTGATCGACCCCTACATCTCGCCCCTTCAGGTAAATGTCGGCAGAGCCCACCTCCACAACCTGGCCTCTGTCATTCTCAACCATGAGACACACTCTAATCTTTTCTTGATCGCCGATCCATTCCAGTATGTCGTGTGCATCACCCTGAAACTTGGCCGATGTGTTGTGCTGCTCGACCTGCCAGCAGTCCTCAGACACGTTGGCATTGCATTGATAGCATCGATCTGCAAATGTGTATTCAAAATAAGCCGCAACAATGTCGGTGTAGTCATTAATAATCGTCGAGATGCATTTCGCCTCGAGGATCCGAAACAGAAAGCTAAATGTGTCAACTCCTTCCCCGACTCCGATGATTTGATCTTGGCCGTTTATGCTATCCAGATCGTCATGTATTCCATTGTGTTGATGACGAAGAGGACTGGGTCGACGACGATGGTATCCGTTCATCATATCCTCCTCCTCCTCCTGTTCATCGTCTGTTACATCATCTAGTTGCTGTACCTCCATATCCTCCTCATCTTCGTCTTCGTCTTCCTCTTCCTCCTCCTCTTCTTCGTCATCCGACGCAATCAAAAATTCACTAATATTAGTCGAGCAAATCTCCAACCCCAAATCGCCATTTGTGTGATTATGTGCTGTCCTTAGTGGCCGCTGTAATGGGGTGCCTACATCCTTATTATATGCTGCGGTATCAGGTGATCGCGGCATTTCGACAATAAACAAACCTGCCTTTATTTGAGCACGGTTGTTATTTGATATGGACAGCCAGTCACCTTTATCCACAACAAACTGTTTGATCTGTGCCAGGTCCCGTTTCCCGTTATTCATTAATACCATTTTGGCCTGATCCAGTTGCAGGTTGACCTGGCCCAGTGTGTCCCGCTGGCACTCTTCGGTTATGCTGTTGACTTCTAAAATGATGGATGAATGCTTTTTTCGTAGACGTGATAGTATTTGGCTTGAGACATAATATATGAGTGTGGTGCGCCAGTGCGGCTTGCTGGACAGTGACGTTGGCGTTGTGGAGAGTCGTGTGCTGGGTGGTATTAGATCGTCCACTGTTCTTGGTAATTTTAGGTTAATACGTGAAGCAATGAACAAA
>VCJJ01002276.1:3871-19358 GCA_024139415.1 Backusella tarrabulga | reverse complement strand
ACCCAATTGCAACCCAATTAACGACGGAGAACACACAGCTATATCCACACACCACTACATTTTTTTCCACGAAATTAAGTTTTATAGATCTTCAACATGTCACATGATTGATCACGTGATCTGAAAAAGACAACCATTTATTGGAAAAAGAGAATATCTAAGCAAAAGTGCAGAGGACGAGTTCCTTGACCTAAGCTGGTTTTATTGAATTGAAGAACAATTCCTTCGGCATATTGAATAGCTTATTTATTTATTTTAAAAAAAAAAAATCAAAGGAGGGTAAACGATAATAAGTACATTAAAGATTGCTTTCATAGATACGAGTATTCCATTTTCCAGATGTCTTTAAGATAAGGGCAGATTCAAGGACATCCCAGATATTCTTTGCAAATACAAATTCAATATCTTCTCTAAGTTTCTCAGGTACATCCTGTTCCACATCCTTGCGGTTGCGATAAGGGATAATAATCTTTCTAATGCCAGCGCGATGTGCAGAGACCACCTTTTCTTTAATACCCCCAACAGGTAGCACTTGACCTCTTAAGGATATTTCACCCGTCATAGCGGTAGTAGGTGGTACATGGTAGCCTGAGAAAAGTGAAACCAAAGAACTGACCAAAGTAACACCTATAAAGGGAAAAGCAAGGGAAAAAAACATCAAAAAAAAACATGTTAGTAACCATCTTTTCTTGCTTTGTAAAACATTGATATTACCAGCACTTGGACCATCTTTTGGAACAGCTCCACTAGGTACATGGATATGTATATCGTATTTATCAACTAAATTATCATGTTCGTTGGATACAAGCTTTAGAATATGTGCATTAGATTTGACCCAAGTCAATGCCAATTGTGCCGACTCTTTAATCACATCACCCAAATGACCTATAGAGAGAGGTATGCGTCAATATGGAATTAAGATTTAATCAATTTAGCCGGTTAATTGCATTATTAATTAAAGCTACCTGTGAGTTGTAAATCGCCACGGCCCGGCATTTTGGTTGATTCAACGAAAAGTATACCTCCATTACCGCTTCCTGAATAAGCCAAACCAGTAACAACTCCAGGAAGTGGTTCCCTTTCTATTACTTCTTTCTCATAGTAAGCCATCTATAAAGAGATGAGACTATATTAGTACATCTCTCTTCCTTTAAACGATCATGATGATAAACTTACGCCCAGAATCTCTTCAACATCCTTTAAATCTACCACTGGATTATATTCGGATTCCTTATTTGATTCTTTCAAGTCGGCCAACTCAACACACTTTGCACGAACGACTGAAGCAATGGTACGTTCAAGACTACGTACGCCACTCTCCCGGGTATAGTTTTCAGCAATCTTTAAAAAGACATTATCCTCCATAGCCACTTGATCCTGCTCCAATCCGTGGGCTTTCAGCTGCTTAGGTAATAAATGTGCCTTCGCAATATGCAATTTTTCTTCAAAGGTATAGCCGTTCAAAGTAATCACTTCCATACGATCCAAAAGCGGTTCTGGGATGGTGTCCAAACTGTTGGCAGTGGCAATGAAAAGTACGTTGGATAAATCGAAGGGCACATTAAGGTAATGGTCAGAGAAACTGTTGTTTTGCTCGGGATCCAATACTTCCAATAAGGCAGCAGCTGATATTACGTGTTGTCAATACATATAAAAAGAAAAACCTTATTTTTAATAAACTTACATGGATCACCATAGTGTGACGAGTGAGCAAGTTTGTCGATTTCATCTATAGAAATAATACGATTATTAAGTGACAATGTCATATTTTAAGAAAAAGACCAACTTACCCAATAGGAATAAAGGATTGTTCACTTTGCATTTTCTCAAGCCTTGAACAATCAAACCTGGCATAGCACCAACATAAGTGCGGCGATGACCTCTGGTTTTTTTTTATCATTAATATAGGCGCTTCTTATGTTATAAATGATGTTGGTTCTTACCTCATATCAGCTTCATCCCTTACGCCACCCAATGAAATTCGATGAAATTCTCTACTAAGCGAAGTAGCGATAGATTTACCTAACGATGTCTTTCCCACGCCGGGCTAAAACAAGATTATGAATTTATAATCAGATTTTATGATATGGTGATATGAGTTTGAATTCTACATGTAAAAACTTACTGGTCCAACAAAGCAAATGATGGGTGCCTTTAAATCACCTTTGATTTTGATGACAGAAAGGTACTCAATGATACGCTTCTTGACATGATCCAAACCAAAGTGATCAGTCTCAAGCTGTTTCTTGGATTCGGCAATATCGACAATATCATCCGTTTTTTTATTCCAAGGCAAATCTGCGAGCAGTTCAAGATAGTTGCGAGCAACAGCATATTCGCTTGATGCTGGCTGCAATTTCTTTAATCTTCCAAGTTCTCGCTCCGCCACAGTGTTTGCTTCTTCAGACAATTCGGCTTCAGTAATCTTTCTAGCCAATTGTTCAAGCTCATCTTCTTCTTTTACGCTTGAATCAGTTTCACCTAACTCTTTTTTAATAGTTTCGAGCTAATGGTCAACGCATTGATTAATAACAATTCGTAAAGTGCTAAATCCCTTTTGTTTTACCTGTTGACGAAGATAAAATTCACGTTGCTTCTTACTAAGTTTTCCTTGCACACTAGAGTGTACCTGTTCAGAGATTCTAAGTACCTAAAAAAACACATAATTAAACCACCGCTATGCATTAAAATATAGATCGTCCTATTTTGGTCATACATGGAGTTGACGAGTCATCCATTCAGAGGCTTTTCTAACTCTATCCTTCAAACTTGTAGTTGAAAGCATATCCAATCTTTCTTCAAAGCTTGTTTCAATAACGGAGACCAACAAATCGGCCAACACGGGTGGAGAAACCGAATCGATCAACTTGGTTAGCTGCTGAATAAGCGAATCTGGCATTTGAAGATCCTTCATTTTTGTAAGGAACTCACGGACCAATGCCTTGAATGCGATAAATTCATCCGTATTCTGCTCATCTGGCTTTTCAGGGAGATATTCTGCCTTGACAAGAAGTGGGTTGTCGCCGTCAGTGATGTATCGGCTGACCTTGAAACGAGAGACACCTTCTACAAAGACAGTAACGATACCAAGTCCAGATCGCTGTACTCTTATGATACGAGCAGTACATCCATATTCATAAAGCTTATCTTTGTCTTCAGGTCGAATGAATCTGTCACCTCCATCTTTGCCATTTGGAGTCACTTTCTCTTTATAAGGGATGCAAGCAATGTAAGTTGGCTTGCGCTGTTCGTTGGCTTTCAAGTGTTTGCGTGTGAGTGTAAGAGCGTCCTTTCCTTTAAGTGAAAGTTTCAACACAACTGAAGGTAATAACACCTTATTCTCCAGAGGAACCACAACAAGAGTATCAGTAATAGTCGTCATATAACCAAATTTGTATCAAAAAAAAAAGAAAAGAAAAGGAAAGAAAGGTATGCAAAAAAAAATAATAACAACAATTCCATATTCATGTGAATTATGAAAATAATCAACGGTGTTTTAAAATAGAAAAACTAAAAAACACCAATCAACTTGCAGTCAGTATACAATACAAAAAAAAACTTGCAGTCAGCTGCTCACTTTACACACACACGCAAACGCAAACGCAAACGCACACGCATTTTCTGACCAATAACCATGCTCTTTCCAGGTCTTGTAATGGAATATCGACCATTTTTGGTCTGTATTCTTATCTTCATAATGTGGATAATTCAAATGTCTCTTTCCATTATTAATAAGCCGAAACTGTCTATTAGCTATTTTTGGCGATGTGGATCCTCACTGCTCCTTGGTAGCCGAGGTGTTCATGCAACCGTCAAAGTATATCATCTAATTCTGTAAAAATGAAGGGCTCCTCTTTACGACTATGTTTTGAACACATATCACTTGACCCATATTTTCAATTTAAATACCTTTGACTCTCTTTAGTAGTGACTACCTCTTTCTGAATAAAAAGGACAAACTGTTACTGAATGTAAGCCTCAATAGTCTAAGCATATTTTAAGACATGATAGCATGAGGTAGCATCATATTTTAGAGATATGTGAATGCATAATTATTTTTATTTGGAAACATGTCACAATGAAATATTAAGAATGAATTGATGTCATTTTTGATGCTATCAGTTCCACCTTGACGATCCCATCATTCGTTTAGATAAGAGTCAGCAATTCTAATTTTTAATATACTCTTTGGTCACATTGAGGGCGATCTAAGAGTTTATGATCTTGATTTTAAAGATACCCGTGTATAAGTAATCAAAGGAAAGACATTTTTATCATCTATGCATGTTTGGGCTGAGAATAGTGCTTTGTAATTAAGAAGTAAAAAAAGGGAGGAGAAGGGATTTTGTCTATAACACCAGGTATCTTTTTTTTTTTTGGCTATAGTCTTCACGTTGAGTTATAATCATTATTTGATTCTTCTACTTCTTCAAGGAATTAAATTCTTAAAAGGAATACACGTGCTGTACTCAAATCCCAAATTGGGTACTAGAGACCCTGCTGACTAAAAAGATCAAACCTCCTTATTTTTTAAAATAGTTTAAAACAATTTTAGTACCGGGCTGTGAGAAATACACATGGAGATATAAATACTGTGTTTTTCAAAAAAATGAGAAAAAATTACAAATTAATGGGAAATAATTGAGAAAGCATTACAAATGAATGAGAAAAGTGATAGTAATTATTGAGAAAGGGAGCATATATCATGTGTACAGAGTATATTCCAGGCAGTGAGCAAATAATGGTTGGTAGCCATGTAGCGAAGTCCATAAAGGTATATTGTTCCCCGATGAAGAATAGCATGATATAAAGCAACAGAGTAACGCATCAATAGGACAGAGGTGGATTCAATAGATACAATTATTCATCATTTGTAATTTTTATACAATATTTTAAAAGCCAGAACATCTGGCTCGCCAGACATACTATATTCCATTATTTTAGTATCATGCCTTGAGTTAATACCAATCTCTTCACCTCTCTTAAACCCCTCCTTTTTTTTTTCTCATCAACCTTTTCTCAATAATTATTCTCCTTTTTCTCAATAATTTGAAAATGCTTCTCAACAATTTGAAAATCTTTTCTCATTAATTTGTAATTTTTTCTCATTTTTTTTGAAAAAGACAGTACATCATTGCATACGTGTTTAAGTTTAGGAAACAAAATATAATGCGCTCGATACATAAACGGCAAATGCTGAGATTTCTGATAAAAGTAACTTTCCTTTTTTCAAGGGATGACAGCTTTGTGCTTAGTTGTAACTATCAAGGTAATTAGCTGTTTCAACGTTTGAGAATGTTTCAAAAGATTTAAAAAATGTCTTCTATTTAGTTACTTTCAATTTATATGATATCGTTTTTCTACCTCTACTATCAGCAAAATACCATCCTTTTTATATTTTGATTTTAGTTACATATCGTTCGTACTTTGAAATTCTGCATAAAGTGCTTCAAGAGATGGATTAGATAACAACTGCGTTGCTAACAACGTTGGTTTAACCAAGTAAGTGACCCACTTACATATTTAAATAATATTTTAAGCTCTAAATATGTATAAAAAAGCATTGGCATGTTTATTGCTTTCTTTCAGTCAAATCATGTTGATAATCATGCAAACGAAGTAAATTACGCTCTAGCATAGCAACAGTGACCTTTCCTACTGAGGGAACAAAAATGGAAGCGCAAGACTTGATGTCATCTTCAAAGTTTTTAAAAGTTGAAAAGTTAATTGCCACCACCCCTTCCTTCAACAAGCTTGTAGGTAGCTTATAGTTTGGTGTTGGTACACCCGTAATGACTACGTCACATCGTGGGATGATTTGGTCTGTTGTTTCACTGATATCTTTCACTTTATGGGCCTTAAGTTCAATTCCCGATCCACGAGTAAACAATTGCACACCATTCACATCAATCGAGTACACATTGGCACCATCATTCGCAAGCATAGCTGCCAAAGGGCGTCCAACAATTTCACTCCTATTAACAACTGCAATTGTGCGACCATAAAGACGGTTGCCATAAGGAATGACCGTGTTATAGACACCAATATATTCAAGAATCTTTTTATCAAACCAAACCAAGTATTGTTTTACAAATGGAAAGGAGGTTAAATATATAGCATATTAGGATAAAGCAATATAGTGATTACCTTGACACATGCCAAAGGCGTACAAGGAATAATGCACTTCATGGCCTCTGTCTCATCCATATAACGAATGTTATGATACACATTATATACAAACTTATGGCACAATCCTTCTACATCTTTAAGATGGCTTACACAGCTTTGAAGATATAAATCCTTTTTATATAGGAATGAGTATAATGATATAACATGATACAAAATATACAATCATACCTGTTTACCACCAAACACAGGATAATAAACCATAATTCCGTTAATACTTTTATCCTCATTGGCCTTATCTATGCTTTCTTCCAAGTCTTGCTTATCTACTTTGCATAGCTCAAACTCAACACCAGTTTCCGCACAAGTCTTTTCTGTCCATTCTGCATATTTTGCAGCAGCAGGATCGCTATTTGCTAGAAATCCAACTAATTTTGGACGGATATTACGGTCTTTAATATCCTTTTTAATGTCATCTCTAAAAATCATTTTTAACAAGGTTGCTTGGTTTATATTTATTTAATTTATTTACCGAAAAGATGCAGAAACTTTAGAAGCAAGAATAGTTTTACAAGACATTAATATTTTGATGTGTTTATACAAAGAAAAGAAGAGAAAGCAAGGGATTATCGTTTTAAAAAAAAAGTTTGGTGTTATGGATTAGCAGTCCCTGAAACTCCGCCACATCGCGATGCATTAACCAAATTGATCAATTCGCGACGCTGGTTGAGACGGTTCTTTCGTCTTTCTAAGCCGCCTTCAAAAAGCTCGACCCCTACTTCTGTTTGCGGCATTATCTTTGGGATCTTGACCGAAATATTTTCATTGTCAACAGCAGCTATTCCAATGCTATTTAATCATCAAGGATATAGAATTAAGGCTGTGTGGTGTACTTACTCACTGTGAAAAATGCATCGTTTGTGAACTTTGTGGCTCCAGTTAATAGGTTTTCTAATCGAAATGTCAACAAATACTCAAAGTAAGATGTAAAAATGATGATATGTACCTGCTTCTACGCTTACATAAACCTCCATGGATGAATTGAAGGTTCGTGATACAATCGAATGGACAGTGACAACATCACCAATACCAGAACTGGCGATAAAGTTTAGACTATCGACACTAAATACAAAACAAGTAGCAGAATAATTAATAAACGAATGGTATATTAGCTGTCTATTTACCTTGCAGTCAATAAATAGGACTTTACTAATCTATTGGCACTTGTAAGTGCACATGTTTCCATCCAAGCCATGATTTGACCACCAAAAGTGATACCCAAAGTATTGGCATGCTGAGGCATCACCAGTTCCACGACCTCTGCAAATGTCGTGTCCATTAAAATCTCTCTCATTTGCTGAAGCATCTTTGGATCTTGAGAGAAGCGTCTAGTCAACCTTCTTGGTATATATTCTGGATCGCTCTCATCGATATCCTTGTGACCATCCTCGCTGGGGGAACTATACCCGCTTTTTGTATTTAACCCAGGATAGTCTCGAATGGGTGCATCCATATCCGATCTTTCTCTTAGACCCTGCGACCACAATTGCATTAATTTTCGAATTCGATGAAAATCAGGCGTTTGGGCACTGAAGCGAGCCTGTCGACGCTTTTCGGCCATTTCAAAACGCTTGATTTCCATCGGTGTCAATGGCAAGAGTTCGGGAACTCGTATAGGTTGAAGGTCAGATAAAACACGACCCAAATGTGTCCTTGCAGAGGGACGTGGCGATAATGCAACAAAAGTAAGATATGCATGAGCCACAAAAAAACGGTCATGCGATAACGGCGATTCCACTTCTACTTTGACTCCCACTTCCATTGATGTTTTCCAAGATTTATTCACCGAGGCTTGAATTGTTACCTTTTCTAAAATGTGTTATTTATCCAAATTCGCCTGTTTTCATTTTTTCACTTACAATATCGCCCACTTTAATCGGGTGCAAAAATGCCACCGCATCCACAGATCGGGTGACCTAGATTCTATGTAATTAGAAGAGGTAATATGTTACAGGAGGCTGTTCAGTTACCGACGGGCACACAGCATGACGTTTAGCAGCAATACCGGCAGCCACGTCAATCCAGCCCAGTATTGTTCCTGCAAAGGCGTAACCCTATTGTTATTATAAACATTATTATTATTGCCCTTATAATGCGACTAATGGCAAAAGAAATAAGAAAACAAAACTTACTTTTATGTTGCAATGAGCAGGTGAAATGATCTCGGTCATGGTAACACGACTGACATGAGCAGACTTTGCATCGACTCTTATGTTGCCGTTTTCTGTATACGGATCTGGTAGTAATCTTTGAAATATTGGTTGAGCAACAAACATAACACTTCTGATCCACATGGATCTTATTCTCTCAAAAGCAGAGTCATAAAGAGACTCCATTTTCCGCTTTATCTTTTTTAAAGAAAAGAAAAAGAAAAAAAAATTAAAAAACAAAAAACAAAAAACAAAAAACAAAAAAAAAACAGATGCTCTTTATATGTAAAAAGTGATGGTTTCTATTTTTGGTTATAAAAGCCTACTGACGATTTTTTTTATTAAAAAGTAAAGGCATGCATATAAATGGAGATGTTGATTTCTAATCATCATATGTTTGCATATTACATTGGATATTAGCAGCGTCCCAAAATGTATCATGCTATGCGACAACAAAAACAAAATACCAATTTTACTCCTCGCTGTAGTTTATATCTCAATTTTAGACTATCAAGACAGACCCTAGAGTAGCGTCCATTTGATTAGAGAGAGGAATGCATAAATTCTAATGTCAATAGTTCATTAAGCTATATACTATCAATAGTGTTAATATTATAAGTGATGTCTATCTCTTATGATAAACAAGTGTTTTTCTTATTGACAACCTTTTCTTATCTCCATTCACAACTATTGTATTATTGCTTGATTTTCTTTTGGTAGAATTCGAATCGATAAATATTCCATTTATCATAGGAATACTATACCCAAGAAATACAAGGATGATATGCATAAAAGAGGAACATTAATATATACTCAAATTTGATAGATTTGTTTTTTTTTAGAACTTAAAATAAAGCCGCTGTTATCCATAAAAGGCAGGCAGGCATTATAAAAGCAAAAGGCAATACCAAAAACTTTAAATCGCCTTTGCCCCTTTTTGCAATAGTCTTAAAATCTAATCGGTAGTTTGCTTGGCAGACACTTGGTTTTTTTTTTAAAAAAACACGATTATCTTTATATTAATATTAATTTAAAAACTAGAAAAAATAGATGTAAACATTGAAAATATTCATCCTCACTTAATAATGTATTTCGCATAAAGTTTTGCCTTTGAGTGATCTTTTTTTAACACTTTTTGGAAGGTTCTAATTACAAAGTGTGCTGTGAAACAGTCAAACATCATTTGTTCATGAACGGATCAATCGATCCATAATCCTTTTTTTTTTAATTAATCAAGTCATTAAAATAGCACTATTAATCTTTTTTTGGTAGTCAAAAGCTTTATGTTTTTTTATGCGCTTTCGTAAAGACATTCTCTCTAACTGTATTTGCAGAAGAAAAGTGCAAAATAACATTTTGCGTCACAACCAAAATTATGTGAAACGCTAAAGGCAGATCGAAAATAAACAGAGAAACCAGTTCATTTTCATGACTTTCTTTGTTTTTCGAGTCTAATTAAGCTCAATTTGCCTCTTTAGTTTAGAGATGACAGACTGTTGGTTGTTAGATGGGAGAGGAGCGTTCAATATGGTAAAATAGAGAGCTATTGCACTAATTGATCTTTTTTCTTTTTCATGTGCCCTCTCTTAATTTGATTTTTTCTCGTTGGACAGTGTGTCACCATTTGAGTAATATGTTTGCTCTATTTTAGAATGGATTCTCACTTATTTTATTTTTCAAACAGGCTTTTCTTATTTCAAATATTTAACTTCACTGTTTTTATTATTATTACATTCAGCTCTAGTTCATCACATTCCTTCATTTCAATAATTAGAATTCAAAACATTTCCACATGGTGAGATCACTTTCTTTTTTCATACTCACCATCACCTCCCTTCTTTTACCTTTTGCTTCCGCTCAAGCAACTGAGACTGACTCCGGTGCAGAAGTTGGTAAGAAAAAGAGACAAGTTACAAAATGCAAAAAGACAACTGTCTAAATTATAAACATATGAAATTTAGTATCATACAGCGGATTCACTGTTTCAACATATTCAAGCTATAAAGTGGTTAAAAATGAGGTTACTCAAGAGAGCTACTGTCTTGTAAAAGATGGTAGTGTGCCTAGCGGATGCAACGAAGCTACTACCATTACAACACCTGCCACTGCTGTTGGCGTATACGATGATAATGTCGATGTAATACCGTTTTTAGAGGTAAAGTATAAACTCCATGTGTATATGCATGCATATTAATATTCGGGTCAGTTACTTGGTAAAGGAAACGTCGCTGCTGTTACAAGCACTAATGTTACCACGTCGAACTGTGTCAAGCCTTCCAATGGCACTGCAACCACATTAACTTTTTCAACAAAGCAAAAATCCGATGTTCATGCAAAATTTGTTAGCTTTAGCGGTAGTGATGATCAATTTACTCCTCTCGAGGTTGGTATTTCATGGAGCATAAAATAAGGCAAGACAAAGGGAAAGAGTATTAAATGTATGCATTTATTTGTTTATTACATAGAAAGCGGCTTGGGTATTTTATGTAGCTGCCTTTTTTGACGATGAGACAGTGAAGGATGCATTTTCTATATTCAATAACATTGAGAGTAATTACAACTGCCACCGTGAAAACTTGGCTAATCCACCCAATCGACCTTCTATTGCATGGACAAAGCTTGATGTAGTCAACCGTATATTCACTATTCACACGGATCCTTACTTTACTCAATTGGCACAAGATGGAGGTAAGCTACACATACATACACATTCCCAGGAAAAAGTATCGCAACTAAATACTCTTTCAGCTGTACAACTAAGTGGACCAAACAAGGCTCAAGACTCCACTTATGCTGTCTCAGATGTCGTTCAACTTCATATCTTTGCAAACACTCTTAGTAGTTCTAAACGTATTATCGATACAAGTCTTCCTAGTGTCACTTATGATCAATGGACTTCTCAAAGCACCTTCTTTAAGCCAAACAAGATTCTTAACGTTTCTGCAATTAATGACGGCAATATTTATTCAATCAATGGGCTTCAAAACTCTGCTGGACAATCTGGTAAGTTGATAAGAGCAAAATAAAACGAAATATATAAATAAAAAAAAGATAAGGTGCTAATTGACGTGCTTTATTAAATATTTATAGACTGGGCCCAAAGATCTGCAGCACGACCTGATCTTGCTTTATTAGGTAAGTAAACAGATCAAGTAGAAAGATGGAATAAAGTTATTTACCTTTTTTTTTAATAAATTTCAGATCTTGTTCACTTGGTCTATCCCGAATACAGCGTTCCTTCTGGCTATCCCGTCTGGTTAGAATCTTTTACAAACTCAACTGTGCCACAATCAGTAAGTGGTGCATGCACAAACGTCACTGAATCAATCGCGCTTTCGGCCTGTATCATTCAGCCTTATTTCCACACAACTGTTGATACCACGACCAAATTGACTGTGCCCGAAAAAGCGGGTGTCTCTGTAGGAACCGTTATTTTTGTTATCATTCTTGTAATCGGTGGTGTTTGGTTTTACCGCCGTTATCGTCGTAAGACCAGACACAACTTTTACAGAATGAATGACCTTTAAATTTTAGTATCTAATTATATAGCGTTTTAAATAATATCTGTACAAAATAATTAAATGATTTAAAAAAATAATAATTGGAAAAAATAATAGTGTTTGAATGGTTAATAATAATAATAAAAAACGTTGAACTTCATAAACGGATATGATCTCATATGAACGCAAAACCGGACTAACTTGTTTTCCCCATTTTCAATTATAAATAATAAGACGGAGTTTCAGTGTATGACAAAAAAATAGTGAAACAAAAAATTTGGCCCAGTGTAAAAACTAAAAAAAAAAAAAGAAACTCAATACCAAATAGAAATCATTGTTTATATGCGAAATTTGATTTGATATATTTATTAATAATGGTAATAAGAAAGGAGTAAAGAAAGTAATAGAGAAACAAATCGATTTCATGTGAAATAATTTGTTTAAAAAACGCGGAATAAGAAAGGAAAAGGGTTAAAAGGAGGGCTATTATACAACAACAAAGTAAAGGTATTGGGATTAGCTATAGAAAGTTAAAAAAGTAAAATACATATGGTATTCGTATTTTTTTTAAAAGAAAATTGATAATGTAAAGGTAATAACTTTTTCAAAAGATAATCGGGGAATTTTGTTTTATATTTTTTACAAGTCGACATGTTCAGTCTTCTCGTTGGTATCACTGCTTTGGCTAGAACCAGCCTTGCCATTCTCGACATCATTGACTTCGGGCTTCTTGTGGTCATCCAAGTCCTTACCAGTAGTTTCAGGCATGAAGAAGTAGATGAAGATGAAACCGAATAAGTTGATACCGACAAATACAAGGAAACTGTAGCTTCCAAGACCAGTGCTCATGTAAGGCCAGATAGTGTTGATAACAAAATTCCAGAACCAATTAGAAGCGTTACCAAGAGCGGAGCCAGAAGCAAGAGCATGCATGGGTAAAAGTTCTGGAGCAATCATCCAAGGGATAACACCACAGCCCATACTGTAGGAACCAGTGTAGATGACGGCAGCAGCAATAGCAAGACCACCAATACCACCATTAATGGTAGAACCCATAACCATGAAGACACAGGCAAGAAGAGTACCACCAACAGAGATCAACATGAAGCCCTTACGGCCAACCTTGTGCATAAAGACAACAGCAGTCAAAGTAGCGACAATGTTTACAGAGGCATCAGCAAGAGAGATGTTGGTAGCTAATTCAGCGTCACCAAAGATGGTAGTGAAGAAACCGACAGAGTAGACAGACATGGGACCGATACCACCAATTTGGTTGTAAGCTTGAATAACCATGACGATAATAGTGTTCCAGGTGATGGTCTTGTCTTTGCAAGAAACAATATCCCAGATGGAGAATTGCTTTTGAGCACTTTCAATTTCACGTTGACGAGCAGCCAAAAGAGCTTGGAATTCTTCTTCAACATCAGCGCCAGCACGGAGTTTCTGAAGGGCAGCACAAGCTTCATCGTATTTCTGGTTGGCACAGAGGCGACGAGGACATTCAACAGTGAAGAAGTAGAGGGCAATTATTTGGATGAAAGCAATAATGGAGGGAATAGCCCAGAGATAACGCCATGTGGGGACATATCTCATGTAACGACCGCAGATTTGTGTAAGAAGAATACCCAAGTTCAAGAACAATTCAAAGAAAGAACCAAGAGCACCACGACTCTTGTTTGTGGCGATTTCAGAGACATAAATAGCAACGGAAGAACCGCACATACCAGATGCAATACCAACGAAAGCACGACCAACAGAATACTAGAAAGTGTTAAGAATTAGAATTGATATCAACACTTATCAAAATTCACTCTGAATACATACCATTCCAACATTAATAGAGGTGGCAGATAAGATACCACCAAGAATAAACCAAAGACAAGAGATCATGATGTTGTGACGACGCGAAAACCAGACATTAGTGTATTGACTAGCAAGGGAACCAAAGAAACCACCAATGGCGAAAGCACCAATAGTATAACCCCTAATGTGATAAGAGATGTGAGTAACTCTATTTTTATTTCCATCTTTCCATTTCTTTTATTCTGCATTTTTTTCCCATACCATGTACCGAATTCCATAGGCATACAGGCTGGCAAAGGACCACGAGGGTCAGTACCATCAGAACATTGCATAATGACAGTTTCAGGCATATTAGGGACACCTAAATTTACATATATGAATCAATAAATTTGTCGCTGATTTTTTTTATGTGACAGATCAAGATTTCTAAATATACATACTGATGTGCCATCCGACATTGAAACCCGAGAGTGCAGCGATAAATGCACAAGATGTCATATAAAGGGGGAAACCCAAATCTTGAGATTTCACTTGTGACATTATGATCAATTATTATTTGTTAGATCGAAAGTTGAAGGGGAGGTTCTTTCCTTTTTTTTTTAAAGAAAAAGATTAGTAAATAAAAGGTATAGAAAAAGAAAAGAAGATTAAGAGAAGAGTTGTTGTGTGATTGACAGTTGCAAGACAAAAAAACGAAAAGGAAAATCCGGTTGTTTATATAGTATTTTTTCAAAAAATGAAGGTTACGCTTGTATTTAAAAACATCCAAAAAGAGTAAGAGTAGATATACCCAGTACGAAGCAATTTTGATTCGTGGTTAATGTCGTACTTTAGTAGATTATAGTGTACTGAACTTAAACTTTACTGACGACATAAAGGTAACGGAAGTTAAAATTATTAACAATAATCATTTTCACAACAACCTTGTGTGCGTACAATATATGCGCCAATCAGCCAATTTTTGGTCGTCGTGTGAATTATACCGGTAGTTCACCTCTTTTGTATGGGAAAAGTCCAAAAAATTCACAAAGTTTTTATTTGCAACCTCGCTACTTCTCTCACCCACAACTCTTTTTTTTTTATGTTTCTCTTTATGGTCATGGTCAGCTTCCCCACATTTATCGGAGTCTTTAGTTACTATTGAAGCTTTTTAATAATAGATCTATTTTTCCCATCCTTTACTATTTTTACAAAAACAACATGTTCAACAAATAATTTTAAATTAGTTTGCCCCATTGCTGGATATTCTCCTTTCATATAACTAGTATTAATAATTCGAAATATTATTGTAATTTGATTTGATCTGATTTACTATTTAAAATTACTTAATCAAGAAAAGAAAAAGAAGAAGACTGAAATAAAGTATAGTTTTTTATTGAAAAAGTCAAGTGTGAGGAACAAGCATGTATTTACTATATGCCGTTTAAAGTAATGTCGTCGCAAAAGACTTCTTAATTAATAAACAAAGTTTTGTAATAGATAATATATTGAAAATAGAGGGTATCATACTTTCCTGTCGTGACCTCAAATATAGTAAAACTTGAACCTTTTTCACAAAAAGTTACACCTGAACGTATTTTTACTCACAATGAAGTGTATTTAATTACGTAAAACTTGTTTCAACTTGTAAACTAATAAAAGTTTGTTATTTAAAAAAATCACACACAAAACAAAACACTTGTCTGTCATTCAATACAATTTTAGTCGAGTGTCTAAACATATCATAAAAAAAAACGTGTCAAGATAAGATATAAGAGATAAAAAAAATTGTGTAATGCTTTGATATAAAGTAAAATGGTTAATTAATCTGCCATTTCGCGTTTAACGTATTAATGTAACTTAGCAAGC
>VCJJ01002275.1:0-15109 GCA_024139415.1 Backusella tarrabulga | reverse complement strand
TATCTACAACAGCCTGGCATCGAACAGGCATGCTATGGACAAGAGCAGTGGTATACTCAACACTGAATTCCTTCCATATTCTTCTAAGCTCACGCTCGAGATCTTTATCATTTGTAATCTTGTAGGTGACCTTTCCTAAACGTCTTCCCATTTCTGCCCAAATATTCTCAATGGGATTTAAATCCGGGCTTTGGGCTGGCCACCCGGGAAAGAGCTCAATATTCATACCATGTTTTGCATTCCTCGTCTCTCGGCTTGTATGCCACGTAGCGTTGTCTTCTTAGAATTGGAGCGCTCTTCCCTCCTTTCCGCATGTTTCTATATACCAAGGCAGAAAATTCTCTTCAAGAATCTTGATGTAATCCTTGCTCTTCAATTTACCATTAAACACGTGAAGAGGACCCATTCCGCCTTGGTAAAAACACCCCCATATCCACACGCTTCCTTTCGAATATCAACTTTTTGGTATGGTGTACTTGGGGGCATATCTGCTTCCTTTCTTTCTAAACACGCGCTTGCCGGTTGTCGAGCGCTCATAGGTGAATCGCGACTCATCGGACCAAATGATGTCGCTCCATTGATGAATCGCCCATTCAAGATGATCATTGCACCGTTGTACTCGTTTTTGTCTGTTCGTATCACTCAACAAGGGAACGTGAGCAGCAAAGAAGGAGTGAAAACCTGGATCGTTGATCATTTTAATAGGTATCGATCGAGAAATCTTCACACTGCCATTGTTCAAAACCTCCAAACATTCGGAGAATATTTGGAAGGGCTCTTCATCTACCAAGTTCTCGATGTGGCGGCCCAATCTCTCGTCATCTTTAACTTGTCTCTTCCTCTTTTTGTTGGTATCAATGCAACTGTTTTCTTTCTGGTCTGAAATGATACAACGGACGGTACTGTCAGGGATGCCCATGGGTTTGATTCCAGCCTTAGTAAGCCAGTAAATACCGGCGCGTTCGGTGATATCGTGCTTATCATAGCCTTCGTTATTTTTTTTTTATCTTTTTACTTAAATTTTGAGACATTTTGAATTATTATTTGTTAAGAAAACACATCTTCAAAGATGATGCGTGTAAGATCAATTTGATTAAAAAAGTCGGATCCCGAAATTGAGTAATTGTGACTGATTCAAAAAAGAAGTTGTGCAAGATTCATAGTGAGTACACCTTTTCTCAAAACAAAAATGACTATCTCTTGTTGGTCATAAACAAGTACAACAATGTACAAGAGAAACCTTTGACTGCATGATTTTACGATTCTCATAAAACAGAAGTGTTTGAAATCAATACGTACAGTATGATTAGGATTTAAACAAGAAATGCCGGATTAACTCCAGGCTAAACAGGTTCTTATTTAGCGGTTTGTCGATCTTATAATGATGGATACAAAAGCGATGTGTTTGTACGCCGAGATTATGCAGAATCGTAACTGAAAGCAATTTCTAATGTGAAGCTTGTTGAACGTACTTGTTCAAGCAAAAAAAAAAATGGATAGTATATAAATTGAAATCGTCCTTTGAATGAGCCTAAAATTGAAATTTATTCCTCCATGGCCACAAAAATCTATTCTTTCCCTGCTAAATCTATCGGAACCCACCGCCCTCTCGATAAAAAATAAAAACTAGGATAGATTTCAAATTCACCTGCTTGCTACTACTTATTGAGTGTATCAAAATAGAGAAATACGCGCATGAGTGCTATTCCATCAATCAAGCGACCTTTTGTAGATTCCATTGAGGGTTTTATCAAACAAACGCAGGATTGTGTCGATAAAAAAAAGTGGCATATATTGAATGATAAGCCCATCATGGTACATCCAGAACTGCGACGACTCATCACGAAACTAAAAAGAGAGATGGATATACCGGGTTTTATTGGACACCCTCTCAAGTTAATTACAGACAAGTCCGATAAAGACAAAGTCATATCGGTTAACGGCACTTTTCAATGTGAGAACAAACACTGTATCTCGTACCTATCTGGCCAAGCCTGTCATGCCCGAGACAAGTTGTCCGCCCTTGCCATTGCTTTGAAAGGCCTTTCGACCGTATTGTTTGGGTCGCCTTTCCTCCAATTCAACTATAATATCAGTCACTTCAATACTGAACTATCTAACTCATGTACACGTCTCTATTCCGCAAAAAAAAACAAGATATTTGCCTTCCAGTGATGCTGGCGATACCTAAGGTAAGAATATTTTAATAACAACATCATCTTTTATGCATTCCATTCTACTTCTTTAAGCACTACTTTATTTCTTTCTACTTTCACTCCTTCTGGTAAGTAAAACTGAGTTGTCATCTGACTTGAATTTTAACATAATTGCTCTTTTTTGGATTTATTTAGTTGTTGTTAAACTATATATTTATTTATTGAGTCTCTAAATGGGCAATGTCTCCTTCTTGAGCCAAGCCAAGGACTCTTCATTATCCTTTATAAAAGGTGTGAGTTTTTCCAAAACTTCGTTATGATAGGCATTAATCCAGTCAACCTCAGCAATAGTAAGTAAGGACTTATCAATCAAATTGCGACACAAGGGAGCCATTGTGACATGCTCAAAGCCGAGATAGCCACGATCATTAAAGTTGTTTGGTGTATCGACCTCTTTGACGAGGATGACGTTTTCAATGCGGATACCGAATTTACCGTCCTCATAATAACCAGGTTCTAACACAAAAAAGAAAAAGTAAAGGTCAACCTTGACTGAATGAATGGATAAAAAATTCAAACCTACCATCAGTTACTGTCATGCCAGCGGCTAAGGCTGTATCATTGAAGTGAGGTCGAACACCCTGTTTTTTATCACGAGTAAAGTTTAGTAATAAACATAAAAAAAAAAAAAGGAATACTTGCGATGC
The DNA here is from genome assembly GCA_024139415.1 of Backusella tarrabulga. Lineage (NCBI taxonomy): Eukaryota > Fungi > Mucoromycota > Mucoromycetes > Mucorales > Backusellaceae > Backusella > Backusella tarrabulga. The sequence goes on along the minus strand of VCJJ01002275.1, from coordinate 12,246 downwards.
CATGAGGGCCTTCGTGAACATTAAGGAAAGAGCCTACACCATGACCAGTGCCGTGAAGAAAGTTTAAACCATCCTTCCAAAGAGCCTGGCGTGCATAAGGATCCAAGAGATAACCTGTGGTACCACTGGGAAAGACAGCGATATCAACGGCAATATGACCCTGGAGAACGCGTGTAAAGCATCTCTTTTCATAGTCTGTGGGAGTCATAAAGTGGAACGTGCGTGTAACATCAGTTGTTCCATCACGATACTGTCCTCCGGAATCAACCAAGTAGATTTGTGCTGGATCAATGACCTTGCAGGTTTCCTTCTCTGGCTTATAGTGGATAATGGCGCCGTTCGATCCTGTGGATGAGATTGTGGCAAAGGAGAGTCCGACAAAGTGCTCCTGGGCCGCTCTGAATTCCTCTAAACGGTCAGCTCCTTCAACTTCATCCAATTTGTCACCAGCAAGCAGTTTCTTCTCCAACCAGGCAAGATAATGGACAAGGGCTGCTCCGTCTCTCAAATGGCAATCACGCATACCCTGAAGCTCAACCTTGTTCTTGATGGCCTTGGTATCGGTGATGAAGGATCTCTCTTCAACAGCATTATCCTACAGAATGATAAAAGTGTCAATCTTGATTCTGATTTTTATCTATTGCAACGCCTTTTCCCATCCGCAAAACTATATATATATATTAACTTTTTACCTCACCAAGAGCCAATTCAACAGCCAAACTAGTCTTGTTGTTGACCAAAAGTTTCTTTCCTTGAGACTTTAGCTTACCAAGATCAGAGAAGAAATCAGCGTAAGGCTTCACCGTGACAAGTGAACCAAGATGGTCCACCACCTCAGGTGACAATTTGGCTTCATCCATGTACAAAAGTGCCTCATCCTGTGTAATAATAGCGTATGAGAAAAAGACGGGGTTGCATTCAATATCAGAACCTCTGAGATTGAACAGCCAAGCAATTTCATCAAGAGCGGAAACAACCTGACCATGTATTCCTTGTTGCTTTTGAATATGAGCGCGTAAATCCTTGATTTTGTCATCCAGACAATAGCCTATTTTACTAAAAAAGTCAACTCTGTCCAAATAAGGGCTAGTGTACTATTTTACCTGAAAACTTGAGCAGGTGTCTGAATACTTTGTCCTTGGGTGCCTCGGGTCTATCATTACCCCAGGCAAGGTCAACAAGGTTCTCAGAAAGAGGAACAAGTGTAGAACCTAATGATTTCAACTCATTGATAATAAGATGAGCATCGACTAGATGGTATTCAATATTTGTTAAACGTTGACATGATGACCGTGGATATATATTGTCTTACCAGCAGTGATAAGAGTAGGATCAACAGCAATACGAGAACCAGCTGGTACATTCTATGGATATATAAATAAATATATAAATATATAAATATATAAATATATAAATATATAAATATATATATATAGTAATATAAGTATATATTAAAAGCTTTTACCTTGACCAAGTACTCTTGCCAGGTGGGGACGCCTGGAAGACCTTGCTTCATCAAATTCCAATTACTATCCAACTGCTGAGAGGCCTGTAAAAAGTAGCGACCATCTGTAAACAAAGCAGCTTTGTTGGTAGTAACAATGGCACAACCTAACAAAATAAATAGCGTGAGAAAAATGAAACCCAAAAATACCACGCTCATATGTGTATTTTTTTTTCCTTACCAGCGGAGCCAGTGAAGCCCGAAATCCAATGACGACGTTTATCGCAATCAGCAATATATTCACTCTGCAATAATAGCGCGTTTATATTATGATGGATTTATTGTTCGTATTAGTATTCTTATTATTACCTGATGGGCATCTTCAGAAGGAACAAAGCTAATATTATTGTTATTTATTAATATTAATATATACACAAACAAGAAGAATAGAAAGCACCACTTGCTAATACTTACTAAGCCTGCACATTGTTACTTTTCATGAGGGAACGAAGTCCAGATAAACGATCAGCCGTAACTACTACCATTTTATTATTATTATTTTAAATTAAAATAATTGTAAAGAAAAGAAGTTTTTTTTAGAGAAACAATGCGTTTTAAAATAAACTTTTTTTTTTTGCGGCACTTTGACGTCACTGCAAATATTTTTTACATAAATTGTTTTAATACACCGATATATCCCTTTTACGCTCTTCATATAATGGAATCTTTGCTCAAAAGAACCAGATCAGTTTCGCCTGTTATGGAAAACACGGACGACTCGTCTTGGCCAAACTCACTTGCACCCTTGGCAGCAGCAGCAGCAGCGACGAGTCGGTCTCATTCCGCTGACTTGTATGACAGTGACAACAAAACGACCAACCAGAAGCGTAAAGCACAGCCGCTGAATAACAGAAAGGCCGAGTCCCGCCAGCAGCGCCATAGAAAAGAGGGCAAAAAGGCACAGAGAGATGCCGTCAAAAAGAAGAGGTGAGTTGCAAAGTAGGGCGTGGCGGCAATGGTAAATATATTTAGAATATAGGCTGGAAGCATTGGATCAGGCTGAAAAGGCCGTCAAAAACGGTTCTCATAGTCAATATCATAAACTATTGAACGATGTGGAGAACAAAAGAACAAGAATGCTACACATCGTTCAAGCAAGACGGACATCTGCCGAGAGCAGCATCGCAAGGTTCTTTACATCACAAAAAGATATTGCTTGTTCTCAGTACTATGTAACTTGCTACTGTCTTTACTGTTATCATTACTGACATTGCTACTTAATAGTGGGATAAATTGTCACTAAGACACGCTATGATCCAGCATATACAGCACCAAATAAGCCAACTTGAGCATGAATACTACTCAACCCATATCCAAAATAGTAAGCACGGCTCCATCTATACAATAATCAATATCGCTCATCTTGTTTATTAGATCATGAATGTTTGGTGGACTGGACACCGCCTGATCGACCCACCACGATTAGTTCATTAACCATGGGCTTATCAGACGAGCTGGCAGAAAGCGATCTCCAGCTTGCTAAACAACCTCCTTCCTTGACTCAGCATCCTTCACGCGAGTCATCACCGCCATTGGACATGCTTGCATCACTGGCCGATCACCGTTATCAAAGTGACTTTAATCACTAAATGATCGATTCTTATATATTATTATATATTTTTATAATTAAAATAAACAGCATGTCAATATCTGTTAAATCTACAGCGAAACGCACACACACAAAGCGTGGTTTCACGTGATGGACTGAGTGCCAAACAATGGCCGACAAATGCGAAGGATGGTTTATTTTCTTTTTCTTAAAACATAAGCTCGTCTTAGTCATCACTCTAGTTTTTTAATAATGTCCAGTCCAAAGTCCATTCTCCACGGAGGCTACCATCACGGTGTGAGCCGAGCCTGGCAAGCTGAGCGTGCGTTGACCAAAGACATGCTAATGTACCCCATGTTCATTAGCGACGACAGCGAAGCCATGGAGGCCATCGAGTCTCTTCCCAACCAGTATCGCATCGGTGTAAACAAGCTCCATGGCTTCATCGAGCCGCTTGTGAAAAAGGGACTCAAGTCAGTGATTCTGTTTGGCGTGCCCTTAAAAGAAGGCGTCAAGGATGCCACAGGCAGCCGTGCAGACGACCCTGAAGGACCCACTATTTTAGCAGTCAAGCTACTTCGCGAGTCCTTCCCCGAGCTTTATGTTGCGTGTGATGTTTGCCTTTGCGAGTACACTTCCCACGGTCACTGCGGTATCTTGCGCGAGGACGGCACATTGAATAACGAGCTCTCCATCAAGCGCTTGGCTGATGTGGCAGTCAACTATGCAAAGGCAGGTGCTCAGTGTGTCGCGCCCTCCGATATGATGGACGGTCGCATTAGAGCTATCAAGCAGGGTTTGATGGACGCCGGTCTTGCCCATAAAACAATGCTGATCTCTTACTCTGCAAAGTTTGCCGGTCCTTGGTACGGTCCTTTCCGCGAAGCTGCCAACTCGGCACCCAGCTTTGGTGACCGCCGCTGCTACCAGCTCCCTTCTCATGCCCGTGGCCTTGCCCGCCGTGCCATCAAGCGTGATATGGAGGAAGGCGCTGACGGCATCATGGTCAAGCCCGGAACACCCTACCTTGATATCGTCCGCGAGGCTTCTGAAATTGCCAGTGACTTTCCCATTTCAGTTTATCAGGTCTCTGGCGAATACGCCATGCTTTACCATGCTGCAAAGGCCGGCACCTTTGAGCTCAAGGCGGCTGTGTTGGATACAATGGCTGGCTTTTTGAGAGCGGGCGCAACTCTTATTCTCACTTATTATACGCCCGATCTTTTGACTTGGATCGACGAGGAACAAAATTAATAATGATGATAATGATAATAAAGTATTATTGCCCTAATGACTCGACTGTCTATATTTATAATTCAGTGGCTATTGACAAGCACCTGATTGTTCAGTTCTTTTTCGTGGCACCCTAAATGCAACAATGTATTATATTCAGTCTATACATACAAGATATTGACAACACAGGTTCATTATTACTGTTGCAAAAGAAACTATCACTTTTTTATACATAAGGCGAAACACATATACAAAGAGGGCGTAAAAAAGGGGAGGGGCATAATGAAAAGACGCTTTTGAACAACATAAAAGCGCTTTATAGATAGAATATATATATATACAGATTATTATTAATAATGTATATAGAAAATAGTATGACGGTGTGAAAGAGAGCTCTTTTTTTGCTTTGAGCTGTTTTACTCCGAGTTTGCTGAATGCGTCTTGTTCTTTTTTGACATGGTTGACAAGAATCGTTTTAGCTTTCCAGAAAACTGTGAATCGTTTGAAGCCACTGTCTCTAATGATGCTATTGGTGAAGAAGGACTTGAAGATGTTGAGATGAATGATGAAAATCCACTGGCTTTTTCAAACGAGTCATGCGACAATCTATCCATTGTTTGAAATAAATCAAGACAAGTTGTGGAGGAAAAACATGATTTTGAAGGGGAAACAAGACAAAGCTGATTCTCGTCCAAATCAAAATGTTCGGTGAAGCGTGAAGTAAAAGTCATTATCACAGTAGAATTGTATTAGACAAGAAGAAAAAGAAAAAGGTCACTCTGTATGCAAATCGTATTTATATGAATCAATAGAGTACAGGTTCGCCATTCTAAATTTACAAAAATAAACATTTTTGTTCAATTGGTTTGTGGCACTGCTCCAGATCAAGGGGACCCTTTGAAGGTAACACTTGCTGACCATGTTCTAGACCTCTCTTGTTCTCTTTCTGAATAAAATTTAATGCCTTTGTACTATCTATTTATTACCAATTTCTGCAGAAAAATATCAATTAAAGAGATGATTATCGTTATTATTATCAGTATTATTATGTTTCAATTTTTCTCTCCACGGAAGCACTTTTATTTGTTGGAAATACAGAGAGGGTGAAATTGGAACAATCAAATCAGCCAATGAAAAAGTACACCAAGTTCTACGTACTTTTCAAAGTGATTGGGGTGAATCACTGAATCCAATACAATGGCAATTCTTCCAAGGACAGCACAGCTATTATTTTTTTTGTTTTATTTTCTTTTCTTTTCTTCTGATTTAAAAAAAAATCATCAAAGGTATTTGTGATTGTCGGGCCATCTGGCTCTGGAAAGTCAACGTTATTAAAACGTCTTTTTATGGATTTAGTGTTTATCGTAACCAACTACCAAACTAAAATAGAATCATCCTCAACAAGATGCCAGTATCTCGTCTGTCTTATAAATACAACTCGTAAGCCTCGTTCAGGCGAACTTGATGGTAAAGACTACCACTTGATACAATGAGAGACGTGATTAAGCAAATAAAGGTTGGTGACCTTATAGAAAATTCTACCTATTCAGGCAACATGTATGGTATGACAAAAAACACACACACAAGCATTTTTTGAATTCATATTGATAAATGGTGAATCGATTATGTGATAGGCATGCCTATAAAAGCTGTTTGCCATGTGGTAGCGATTGGAAAAGCTTGAATGTTTGACATTAATATGCAAGGCGTTAAATCTGTAAAGAAAGCAGATTTGAAATCAAATTATATCTTTATCCAACGACCGTTATTTGAAGTACTGGAGAAGCGCCTCCGTAACCGTGATACTGAAAATGAAGAATCTATATTGGCTCGATTGACGGCATCAGAGAAAGAGATGGAATTCAGCTCACTGCCTAGTTCATGTGATAATACTATTGTTAATAATAACTTTAAAAAGGCTTAAAGAGGCTATATTTGCTACCAAACCTAGCGTTGACGAATGCAAAGGCAAATAAAGGGTAATGTAGATATGTAAATACCATCATGATAAAACCGATATATTCATCTTATATCAAGTTAATCATCTGTGAAAAGAAAAAATGAAAATGAAAATGAAAAACGGGCTCACTTATTATAATAATAAATGCAAATCCAAATCCAAATCCAAAGCCTCCATTTTTTCTCTCTTGCATTTGCTTATTCATTTGTTTATTTATTTAGTTTTTATTTTAAAATTTCATTTTGCAATTTAATTTATAAATAAATAGTGTAAAGGGAATGGAATAGTAGGAAAATGAAATAGAATGTGCGTTTTAGATATGTATAATAGTATTTTTGTTCTACAGTTTAAAAAAGAAATATTGATTGTGTCATCGGTAAAGATGATACTGGATCGCATGTACAATCAATACCATCTGCTGTCACAGCATATGTCTCAGGGTCTACCTTGATTAATGGCATTGCTGTGTTCAACTTCATGTCCTTCTTGCCAATGTTGTTGCAATTCTTTACTGGTACGATACGCTTACGTAATTTGTATGAATCGATCGTTCCTGCATCAACAGATAGTTGGGATACAAATAGCATACAACTCTTGGATAAGCTTGACGCATATGAACCAAACATGGGTCTTGAAATGATGGGTTCTGTGGTTGAGATGGATCCATTTGCATCTCCTGTAAAATCATTTGATTGTCTTGTTAGTATTTTTGCTTCTTTTATTATATTTTTTCTCCTTCTTTTTTATAAACGAGTTGACACACATAAAGAATAATAATAATAATAATAAAAAGAAACGTACCCATTTGACCCCATACGATGATGCCTCCTTTTAATATCAACTCGGGCTTGCTACCAAAAAATGCAGGTGAAAATGCCACTAGATCTGCAACCTTTCCAACTTCAATTGAACCGACAACGTGACTTATACCATGAGCAATAGCACTACATGGATATATATATATATATCGACGAGGGATTTGTAAGCATCATAAAACGGGATGATCTCTTACATTTAAGAGAAAAAAAAATAAAAGAAAATAAAAAGACTTTAGGTATTACTTACACATTGATGGTATATTTCGCAATATATCTGCGAATGCGATAATTATCATCAGCCTTATCATTGTCTTCAGGCAATTTACCGCGTTGCATCTTCATCTTGTGAGCAGTTTTCCATGTTCTCAATACGACCTCTCCTACCCTTCCCATAGCTTGACAATCAGAACTAATCATACTAATTGCACCAATATCATGTAATATATCTTCAGCAGCAATTGTTTCTGCTCTGATTCGACTCTCGGCAAATGCACAATCTTCGGGAATGTTCTTTGATAAATGGTGACAAACCATAAGCATATCGACATGCTCATCTAATGTATTTGCTGTGAATGGTCGGGTTGGATTTGTTGATGAAGGCAATACATTTGGCTCTGAGCAAACACTAATAACTATATAAACAGAATGAGATTCAAGTATGTGCATTGTGCTTCTTTTTTTGTTTTATGTTCTTTCAACTTACTGTCAGGAGCATGGCCACCGCCAGCACCTTCACTGTGGTATGTATGGATGGATCTTCCTTTGAATGCAGCAACAGTAGATTCTACGAATCCTGCCTCATTTAATGTATCTGTGTGAATGGTCGTCTATTTTTACCAAAATTAGAATATGGAGATTCACGGTTTTCTTATATTCTCCTTTGTTCATGTTGATATTATTATTTATATATTTACCTGCACGTCTAATTCCGTACATACCTCCATGCAAGTATCAATAGCTGCAGGAGTGGCACCCCAATCCTCGTGTATTTTCAAACCTAAGCAACCCGCTTTGATTTGTTCCTCAAGTGGAGGCTTTGAAGAGGCACACCCTTTTCCTGTAAAACCAAAATTCAGTGGGATATCGTCTGTCGCCTGCATCATGGTCTCAACGTGATGCTTTCCTGGTGTACATGTTGTTGCGTTGGATCCAGTATTTGGCCCAGTTCCACCGCCTATTAGTGTTGTGATACCACTTGCCAAAGCCTAAAATCATAAAAATTTAAAACAAAAAATAAACAAAAAAGGAACTATTATGGTTAACCTCTAAAGGAAATATAGAGTTGTACAAGATAGAAAAATAAAAAAGGAGAGAAACGAGAATATATATACCTCAAAGCACATTTGTGGGCAGATATAATGTACATGGGAATCAATGGCGCCTGCTGTAAAAATCAAGCCTTCACCCGCAAGAGCTTCTGTACTTGCACCCACTACCATACCTGGGGTTACTCCATCCATAACATCAGGGTTTCCAGCCTTGCCAATACCAACAATAATTCCCTTTTTAATACCAATGTCAGCCTTGTAAATACCAGTATAATCAAAGATGACGGCATTTGTAATAACGAGATCCAAAACTTGATTATCGCAGGCAAAAGTAGCTTGGCCCATGCCTTCACGTAATACCTTTCCTCCGCCAAACTTGCATTCATCACCATATACAGTATAATCTTTTTCAATTCGGGCCCACAGATTCGTGTCACCCAGTCGAATGAGATCTCCTGTAGTCGGGCCATAGTGATCAATGTAATATTCCCTTTCAAGGGTAAATGGTGGTGAATTGGGAAGTAGCGGTGCGTATGTGTCGTTCATAAATCCCTTGGCTGTTAGAGTATCAATAATAGAGGGTAACTTGATCAAGTCTAGTACGCCACTTGCAAGATTGTTGCCACCAGAAATAACTTTGTTGCCTCCTATTTCAACAAGCGTTACCGTCTTGAAGTCTCCTGGCTCAAAGCGGATCGCTGATCCAGCTGGAATATCTAGACGCATGCCGTACGCAAGTGCTCGATTAAAGTTTAGAAATTTGTTGGCTTCGATAAAATGAAAATGTGATCCAATCTATTATTGTTGCATTGCATAGCAAATTATAAATTTATATAATGATTAGTATAGGTATGGATAAATATATAAAGTATTGAAAATATTAAGGGAGGGTAAAAGTGTGATGAAAATAATATGAAAATAGAAGAATGGTATTCCTTTTTTTTTTCTTGATCAAAGTTCTATATTAAGAAATAAACAATCATGCAGTCTATTTTTCGTACCTGAATTGCCCTGTCGCCGTAATTTGTTACAGTGAGTGACAAGCGTTTTCTCCCGGTGTTCAATTCGATTGGTTCAGGTCTTGCTATAATAGCTCCGGGGATATCTTCTTTATTCCTTGGTGGGGGTAGTTCAAACCGAGATTGGTCTGGAATAGGATAGAAGGATCCATAGAGCGCCATCTCTAGATTACCATTATCTGTGCAGATGGGGTCATGAACTGTGACTAGATAAGTTCCATCCGGGAACGTGCCTTCCACCTGCACCTCTTTGACTATGTCCATCGCTTCTGACTGAACGTGTCGTCGCCCTAACATTTGCTTTCCAATATCCATCAATTGAGAAACAGAGTAACAACCATCTCGCATTAATTCAAGTAACTGAGATGATATCAGTGCCGTTGCTTCGATATAATTTAGTTTTATGCCTCGTGCGAGTCTTTTCTGTGCTAATGAGCCAACTATATGACATTATTCATGAGTAAATTTGATAAGAAAGAGTTTAAACCACTCTGGGGTTTAATTTATATAAAAAAGGTAGAAAATAAAAATAAAACAAGACACAGGGAAAAAAACTCCATATAATTCAAATGTTCTGTTTCCTTTGTTTTGATTCATTCGTTACCTTGGTGAAGTAAAAGTTTATCTAGTTCGCGTGGAATTAAGCGCATCTGTTGGTAAAAAATATTTAAATATGCAAATGTTAAGTGTTTCTAGTATTATGTATACATATTTTAAATGTAAAGCCCTTACAATTTATGACAACAATGAGAAATAATACAGAAAAATGGGAGAATGTAGGAAAGAAAGAGAGAGAAAGAGAGAGGGAAAAGAATTAAAACTCTTATGGTAAAATAAAAATAAAAAAAGTAAAAAATTAAAAAAAATAAAAAAGGGAAGCTCTTATTCTAAAAGGGGAGTTCATAAGTCAACTTCCTTTTGTTTTCTCTAAATAGGTTCCGATTTATCTTTTGAAGGTATATTCAAAAAATTGTGCAACCACGCTCGATATATTCTCTGCTGCCCTTTCCTGATCTGTCAACAAATAAAGAGAGAGAGAGTTTGATTTAAGTAGTCACGTAATGCCAGTCATGATTTTCTCTCATATATCATAAAGAATCGATAGAATTACCGTTCACTACAGAAATCTCCAACTGGACTGGAAAAAATGTTCCAGGTCTTCCTATTTGCACTCCATCTCAGCTTGCTCAGTTTACGACTGCTTGTTTTATTTCTTTTATCTTTAAAGTAATAGAATGTTTCTTGCTGATGCCCTTTAATTATGTGGAATAATAAGAATCGAACATGTATCCTTTTATATTTTTATCCCATTTTTATCATGCCAAAAACTAAGGCTTTTAGATACATCCATCATTGGGATATTCTGATACTTTTTGGATATGTTTGAGTCTGCAAAAAAGATAGAAACATTAAGCACTAAATACGAAATGATGTATAAATCGAAAAAAAAACCTCCATCAAGTCCTCTTTTCCTTGTAATGCTTTGACTCAGTTACACTGACATATGTGATTGTTTCTTTTGGTTCAAGTACTTCCTGTTCATCTGCGTTTTTTAATAAACCGAAATAGGTGTCGAGGTAGAATTGTGAAAAGAGTAACAACGGCACGTTACCCAGGGTAAGTTAAAAACTGCATTATGTACTGAATTAATGTGGACTCAAAAATAATGTACGAACATGTTTTAATAATCATAACAACTATAAGAAAGGTTGTTCATTGCACCAAAGAAATAGATCGTTTTTTTACCTCATATTTGCGTTTTGTATATAAGCATGAAGCGTTACTAGAAAAGATCATTTTTATTCATCTGGCTCTATCTTTTTTTTTTTCAGGGTAAATTCTAAAAGTGGAATATACCTAAAAAAAATATTTCTATCTGTTCCGCATTGCGTAATAAAGTTTTACTTAAATACAAAAAAAAAAAACTGTTCCGCATTTTTTAATAAATAATTTAAATGTTTTATTATTATCGCGACTTGATATTGTGTTCTTTGTTCCAGGGATTGGAGGAACAAATAGCACATTATATACCAAATATACTTAAATATATATGGAAAAAAGATAAGCTTCTACTTCTATCAAAAGAAAAACCATTGCTTTTTCTTCATTAAAATATGAGTAGAAACTTATTTGTATTATATTAGTATAGTGCTGTTCTGGTGAGAATGTCATCTTTATTCCCTGGTAAATAAATAAGTAAATAAATAAATGAGAAGCGAGAGTGAAAAAGAGAACGTTTAGCTTTGATTAGTCATACATAAACTTATTGTAGATCCATTTCGGAAGTAAAGTGAGAGCAAGGGTGTCTCTTTCCAAATAAATAAACAGACACATGTGGGGTATATTCATTAATTTTATAAGTAAAAGGCTTATCTCAACAGTTGTGGAAAAATTAAATTTTCAAAACAGGCAATTCTTATCTTCTTCTGTGCAACTATTAAAAATTATAAGCCCGTCCTATAATGCTGAACAAATGATCGACTCTTTTAATGGCACTTGATAATAAAAACTAGAATGGAGATTGGATAACTGGTATCATTTATACGAAACACTTAAATAGTGAAAATATTACAATTTACAGAGAGCTTGGGCAATCAATTCACATATTTATTGTATTCACATTATAATATTTATTAAAGTGGATGGTTACTCTATCATCATTATGGTTATCATATAATCCACTGCTTTCCTTGTTTTTTAACTTGTGTGGCATTGATTTGACCACATTTGATAGAAGCAGTCTTTTATTTGTACTCGAGCTGCCTAACATTACCTCCTTCATGATCTCATTTAAAATACCAAGTGTTTTGATAGTTGATTTTAAGTACTTTAATGTATTGTTCAATCAGGGTCACAAATGAATCACAGAAAAATCAGAATATCCATTTGAATATA
>VCJJ01002271.1:10292-48550 GCA_024139415.1 Backusella tarrabulga | reverse complement strand
TTTTTTTTTTTTTTTTTTTACATGTGCATGATTTAATGATAAAAGATCCATATTATTTATATGGGCTGTCGCCATTTAACGTGTTTTATATCCGTATGATTTCTAACGATTGTACTGATGTAGTAATTAAAGGAAGCTTTAACTTATGGAATAAATGAGAAGTATGTAAATGAGTGTACGGGGGCTGGTAGGAAATATATGAAAAAGAAAGAAAAAGCTGTGATGAGTATAAAATGCAATTATTTTTTTGATTAATATTGTATTTTTCATACCAGCTATTCTTTTTTTGCATCTACTTTTTATCCCTTCCCCCTCTTTCTACTCCCTAGTATCCTATTCCGTGACAGTTCAATGGAATGGAGGTTTTATCCGGATATAGTATTTTTAGTGGACATTCGGAAAAAAACTGTTTGGCTATTCAAGATCCAGGTACACCTTACAAGATCTTTTTTTTTTCAGTAGAAAAAGTTTCTATTATCAGTTTTGTTCCTCTTTTTTCTTTTTACAAAAATAATGATTGTCTTTTTTTATCAATGTAATAATCTTTATTATCAGCAATTAATGATGAGGTCATGTTAAGAAGCTAGCGCTAGCTATACTTAGTTATAGTTACCATCAGATTCTATATTTGAGATGTTCAGGTACTCTGGTTGTATATCAAAATTCAATGACCTTTGAGGGTATTTATAATCCCAATGCATATTTATAATTTATGATAATATTGAAGGGTACATTCAAATTTTTCATACAAGAATATTTGTTTGTATTTTTTACATTGTGTAGTTATGCTCACAAATGACGACAGGTTTTAAATTTTAAATTTTTAAAAAATCACTTATATTTTATACTAAACAGGTGACTAGAAGGTGATTATGTATTCAATGCGAGTGATCCTCAATACACTGCAATTTAATACGTATACTCTAACAATAATATTTATAGAAAAGTGTCAGGGGGATATGGTTGACCAAAACTAAAAAAAAAGAAAATCAGAGTTAAAAAATAAATGGATAGGCTCTAGGAGAGTATTTCCTCGATCTATAAACATTCTATGATACTTGATAGAAAATGTAGTAGATATATCCAGCAAATCAGTAAAATATACGTGGTTTATTGTGCATAAACTCTAGTATTTTTGTTATTGCATGGAAGAAAGCATACTAAGCCTGTGACATTTATACAAGAAATACAATAATCTACAACCTAATTTAATCAAGTATACCAGCTTCTATGTTTACTTTGTAAACAGTTAGAGAAATACTGGAACAAATCAATTATATTATCATGGCCCCTTAGAAAATCCTCGCTATAAACAGTCATGCCTTGGGAATATTATTGAGTTCTTTCTAAACCATCAAGAAGGGATTTAAAAAAAAATTACACTGAAAGGGGAGGCATAGTCAATGTTGGTGATCATGAGACTATATTAATATTTCTTCAGAGTATCATTATTCTACTCGGAATAAGGTTTTAAAGTCATTCACAAAGGTATATATTACCTAGGACATTGATGCTGAATACTAGTAACTGTAGTCATATAACTTTGCGAGATAGAAATTCCTTCATCTTTCGTCGATAAGCCAGACCTCATTTATGAGAGTATAGCTCCTGATCATCATAGAATAAAAAACTGATGGAAAAGTATATTAGAGCGACTATACATATTCATAAAAACTCTTTCTCAGTCATATATAGAACAAATAAAAAGAGGCGTGAGGTTATAAAAGGTCTTATATGGGGGTATTACATGTTATTCTGTATACCGTATCACACTGTAAATCAAAAACTTGTATCAATCATTTTATCCAATTCGAGAAGCTTATTCACCTTGATACTACTTAATGGGTGATCTTTGCGTTTTCATATATTATTGAAAAAGAAAGTAAGTAGTAAACTACAACAGTCTCTATTATTACTTTCTTGTATTCAGAATAAACGATTGGGTTTAATATATAGATATTTTAAACAAGATGTATAAACTTGAAACAGAAACCAAAATATGGAAATTATTGTAACCAATGATATGTGGGCTTAATCAAAAATGAAAATAGAACCAGCTGATATAATTGCCCAGTTTAAATTGACTGTGTGGGAAAACCCTTAGCTCGTTTATGTGGTTGTAACGCCCAAAAATCCAAGATATAAATACCAAAGAAGTATACTAAGATGCGGTGTATATTTTTCGATAAAGTGCTACTAAGAAGACTTTTCAACTTTAACAAGATTGATATTATTGGTTTTGCGGAAACTCTGGCTCTATTGCAGTCATTCAAATAAATTAATGATATTAATCAAATAGTATGTTTATATAATTCATTTATTTGTTTATTTATTTATTTGAGTTTATTATACAAAGCAGTGACAATAAAGCGTTTTTAGAGAGAAAAGAAAAACAGATGCATCATGGGATATCAAGCTTATTCATGATCAATACGAGATAGCATTGAGCGGAGATTTCTATGGACCTTTTCGAGTTCATTAGCAACCTGGGCTTGACCTTCTTGTTCATAGCGATCAACTACGTTTACACCAAAGGCGCCTTCGCTATACTGAGAGTCAATGTCGCGAAGTTTATCTTGCAATTTCTCTAAATCTGCAGCAGTATATCTTCTATTGGACATGTCATTACATTCTCTAGCAATATCCATCAATTGCTGATGGACATCTTCAAGATTCTTAACCATGGGCATATTGTAGAGTTTATTTAGGAGATAGGAGTTGGTGTGAAAAGAAAAATGAAAGAATGAAGAGGCTTTTATAGTTTTTAACGCCCTGGGAGAATTTGGTCTCGTGATACAGAGAAAATCATGCAAAGTATGCATTTTGGCGTCCCATTCTTTTTTTTGAAAAAAAGAAAACCATGCAATAAGGTGGGACTATCTTATATTACTTTTTTATGCAAAATACAGATTGTCATTTCAAATTGTTAAAATGTCATTTGGGAAAAGAAAATGGAAAAATGGAAAGAGTTAATTCGTGTGAAAACTTTGTCCCTCAGCAAAGTGTTTGTTTATTTGTGTCAATACAAAATTAAAGAAGGTAGGTAACCAGTAGAATGTAGATATGTCTAAAATGAATAAAAAAAGTTGCTCTTGATTGCTTTGAATTATTTCTGAGCTGCTCTCCACTTTGTACCATATTTAATTGTGAGAGGAATGAAAATGGCATAGCATATCAAACAGATAATGGCCATAATAGTGCTATAGAAAAAATTCTAGTGAGCATACTAGATGAATACTAAAAAGGTGAAATAACTTACTATGTCCATCCATCGCCAACAGAGTTTCGGATGGTTTCAGCGAGCAAGGAGAACATCATACCCATGATATTTCTGGTGAAATTACTAGCCGACACAACTGCACGAAAAAAAAAAAGAAATGTTAGCCTTCCATGACTGTTTTTTAAGTGAAATCTTCTCACCAGATGCAGATCTGTGTGTATAACAATCAACGAGATATGTACTGGCAACTGTAATAGTAAACATGATACCGAATGTACCTGTTTTACGTAATGAGCTTTATGTTATTATTTTAACTCATTTCATACACGTACTTAATAAATATCCTGCAAGGGGACCAACCCAAAAAACTTCGGCATGGAGGAGCCAGCCATAAAGAAGACTACCTGTAACAATAAAAGGGACACCAATGAATATGGGGATCAATCGGTATTCCTTGACAACATTTCCATTGTTTTTAGCAACACTTCTAGCATAAAGCCTATCAGACATCAGCCCTGAAAAAATGGAACCTGACGTATTACCAATGCCACCAGCAAGATAACAAAGTCCGATGGAACCTGTCGAAAAGTGATAGATGGATCCAATAGTCTTTGGAAGAATTGTTACTAAAAGATAGAACCATCCAAACGCAATACTTGTAGGTATACAGACAAAGAGGACAACAGGGTGCAAAAGTAACCCAAGACTTCCAAACTAGATACAAATACATAATTTAATCCACTATAACAGAAATATGATGTCCTAATTTAGCAACTTACGGGATTGAATTTAAGTCTCTGAAGGCGTTCAGAGAAATTCTTGGGAGGTGGGGGTGCGATGTGATTAGGTATATATAAGGTCTCCTTGACAAAAAGAAAATTAAGGATAGTAAGAACACCGCCAAGAATAGTTTTAACATAGAAAATCCAACGCCATCCTAAATATTGATCGATATATCCTCCAATCATTGGTGCAACTGCAGGGCCCAAGATTGTTCTATAGTTTCTAATGTTAGATATCCACAATAAATCATATAAAATATATATTTACCCAAGAATATACAAGCTCATGGCTTTTCCGCGTTCGTGAGCTTCAAATATATCTGATACGGTGCCACCTAAAATGGATTTAGTATATACAATATGAAAGGCTAAAAAAAAAACGAACCTCCAACCGCCTGGCCGACACATGCAAAAATAGCTTGTAAAATTCTGAAAGCAAAAAACAAGCCTAGTGAATTTGCTATTCCACAAATGATAGTGCACACTGTGTAAAGTGCCATTGCAGTAATGTACACCCATCTAAAATTTTAAATTAAACTTTTTGCTCTGTCAGAAATAAAATAGTTTGATTACCTGCGACCAATTTTTTCACTCAAAGGAGCCCAAAACAGTGGCTAGAGGGGGGGTTGTTAGCCATGATTGCCTGTCATTTGTAATTGTACACTTACTGCAATAGCATTCATCAATAAAAACAGTGCAATAGTTGCATTAATAGTCTTATAGTAAATATAGATTAGAACACGTAAAAATGTATTAGGATAAGCAGAAAAATATTTACTGTGAGGTTTGTATTAAAATAGACCATAATGTCTCCAGTTGCAGGCATCTAGTAGTGTTTTACAAAATTAGAAATGTTGTACCCTTCTTAATTCTGCATTAAACTTACATAAACTGCTGATGAGAAATAGCCAATAAAAGCATTCAGCGCAACAATGATAAAGTTTGAATATTTCTTTCTTTTTGGCCAATTCTGTTTTAATAATGTTAGAAGTGTGTGTGTTTTATTGTTATTTGGTGCAACTAACCAGTGGATTATTTGGATCATCTTTGTAATTATAGGCTTTGTTATCAATCTGTTCATTTGCCAATTCAACTTCAGAAACATCTTTTTCGGCAGATTGCATGAAAGTGCTATCAGTATTCTTTGATTCAGCTATCGAGTGATCTTCTTCTATGAAAAGATAAATCATGTTATTAATTAGCCTAAGTGGTTTAACATCTCATGATATATTTTGGCTTGATTTGATTAAAATATTACTTTTTTCAGATTTTATAGATTGGCTCATGTTTATAGAAGTAAAAAAATGAAAGATCAAAAAACCAAAAGAAAAAAAAAGTATTAGATCAAAAGAGATATATTTCTACAATACTTGGGTCATTTTTTATAGCTAAAAAATACGACTAGTGTAACATTTTGAAGCCAGGAAAAAGCTAATAACCGATTAAGCGGTCATTCAATTGCTCCATGTATCACGAGGGGCAGAGCAAAAAGAGACTATTTCCCTACAAGTCAAGAAGCTCAAAACTAATGATGCTATTGCAATGGACCATTTCGCAATAGGTGCTACCAACAATTACTTGGTCGCTATTTTAAATAAAAAAACGCTCCTTCTAATTGATTATAAAAAGGTTGCTTGGTATCAGAAGTGTCATGAGAAAAAAAAGAAAAATATTGTAGTTTTCAAGCATGTCAATTTCTTGGTTTTTTTACCCTGTCACCAACTTTTGTAATTAAGGATTATTAATCAACGGGTTAATTCTTAACGCGGAATTCAAATATTTGCCATTGCTTCTGAAATACAATTGACAATCACTTTTGACTTTTGTTACACTTGATTTTTCAAAATTATAACGCAATATTACAAGTTTCTTTGGATTTTTGATCTGACTTGAGATTGAAAACCTCAACCGCAGCAAAAAAAGAGATAAACAAATAAATAGGCGAATTTAACATTTACCAAGTCATGACATTTTTTTAAAAGCAGTCTATAATCTATCTTGCAATCATGTTCAGTCTAATTTAGATATGACAGCGAGTAAATTATGGATGCCTTAATTAGGTCTACCAATAGATAAAAGCATTACTCCATCAAATGCTATTTTTCTTTTATTTAACCCCTGAACTCTCTGTATTCTGTATTTTGATCATTAGCTGTTTGTAGAACACATTAGCGTACCTGTTTATACCAATATACCTTCTTTTGGCATGGCTCTAATGTAGGTTTGTTTAGAATAAAAAGAATAAAGTTTATACCAATTTGAAAATCAACAATGCAATATATCGCTAGTAAATGACATCCAAATGTAAGATTTAAGCATGCGAGCCAATGGTAAACGAAATCATGATTCATCTTACCAACCTCATTTGTTAACTGATCAAGCGTTCTTTAAATTGGCGGAACAAGTGGATATTTTTATAAAGTCAACCATCACCATGATAGGCCAATGGCCAACGGTGTTGAAATCAATTTTATGCTAAATTTTGCATAAACTTGAAAAAAAATACAAGAGAAAAAACAGACAATCCCTATACGATTTTCATTTCATTTTTTATAAAGAATAGGATCAAGGTAACTTTTATTTAAAAAAAATCACAGCATTGATACAGCAAAATGAATGTATTTTCATCAAGTGCTGAAACATACAATGTTTAGTCCCAACCGCTAGAAGCAGCAGGAGCAGAGACATCATCATCTGCCCAGTCAGAAGAAGCAGCAGCAGCATTCCACTCAGAAGCAACGGCGGCGATACCAGCAGGTCCATCAAGAGCAGTGCCCTCAATAGTCCAGTCAGTCTCCTCGACGGTGGCATTCCACTCGCCGGTAGCCTCTTCGGCGTTGGCAGCTTCGTTCTCCTTTTCAATTTCTTCAGGATCACGGTAGAAGAACATATCAACCATGACATCCCAAGGAGTGGCATAGTCCAAGGTACCACGAAGACGGAGAACAGCACGGGCCAAGAGCCAGTAAATCAAACCAAGAGCGTGTTTACCCTTGTTGTTGGTAGGAATAGCAACATCAATGAACTGGAGGAGAGCGTCAGTGTCAGTAAGAGAAATGACAGGCATGTTGACATAAGAAGCTTCCTTGATGGCTTGGAAATCAGAGCGAGGGTCGGTACAGATAACCAAGCGAGGTTCACGGAAAGAACGGGTAATGTAGTTAGTGAAGGTACCGGGGGTGAAACGGCCAACGATGGCCTCAGCGCCAATATACTTGGCGAACTTGAGAGCAGCGCGATGACCATAAGGGCGAGCAGAAACAATGACAATATCCTGAGGATTCTCAATGGCGGCAATGACACGAGCAGCCAAAATGAGCTTCTCCCAGGTCTTACCAATGTTAATCAAGTTTACGCCTATTTGAAACGTATTATTATTAAAATGTTAAAGGAGTATAACACTATCTTACCATCAGGACGGCGCTTGAAGACATAGGGCTTCATGGCAGATGTGGCGTTCTTGGTACCAACGTAGCACTGAGCAGCCAACAAGAGCTGAATGTCTTCTTCAGTAGGATTCAAAACTAAAAAAGGGATTCAAGGTTAGATCTTTAAGTGAGCAAAACAAAAAGATTGCGACAAACATACTAGTAGGGAAATGAGACATTTTAATATTTTTCAGTGGACGGCTATCGTTGAGTTCTGACAAAAGTTAAGGTGCAGAGTTATAGGTTAGAAGGCCAAATAAGTCCTGGTGAAAAAGGGAGGAAGTTCAATGGTTACAAACTCAAACCCATTTTTTATACAAAAAAAATATTTTTTCATCAGATTGATGTTCCGAACCACTGCTGGCGGAGTGACCCTAAAACAACAGAAAAAATCCGAAGTCACTTGGAAGATTTGTACATTTAAGAGAAAATATGGCTTGTATTTGTCTTGTATTTATACGCTTAAGCGACTTTAAAACTGTGAACTTAACAAAAAAACAAAATACTCTAAGTCATTTTAACACACATTTCTTCTACAAAAAATACGTTTTACTTTAATTCAAATATGTGTAAAATTGGATTCTGAACATTTTGATCTATGTTTCAATGGGAAGCTGTGTGCTTTGACTTTGTAATTAGCTATTTTCTAATTTTTAGTTTTTTGGCTTTTACTAATTATTTTAGCCTGAAAAAAATGATAAAAGAGGCATAGGAAGATACGCACAGGTTCAATCAATAGTTTGATATTATGTATTAATCATTTTTAATCATATTTTTTTTTTTTTTGTATTTAAGTGAAAACTTTATTGAACATGTTTTTAATCATATTTTCAATGGAAAAATATCATTAAAGAAAAAATAGAAATTTTGTAAAGGGGTGCTCTTCACAAGATGAAAGTTTCTAAAAAATTAAAATTTACAGCATTTTGCTTCTCATTTGTGACGGTTGTTTTTATGGGTACTCGAGTAGCTCATCAACTGAGTTTCGATTAATCACGTGAAAACGTCCAAATTGCCATGGCAACTTCAAATATACTTTTCTTCCCTTTTGGACCTTTTTCACAAGCAACCAAGTTACCAATGACTAGCTTTAGTGAATTAAGGCAAAGATTACTGCATCCATACTACATTCTCCACATTATTTACGGGTCATTTTATGTTTTTATACGGTCAAAGCATCTGATTTCGACTCAATCTATTAATTTCGAAGTAACGTTAATCTGCTAAATCCACAATAACCTTTTTTCTTTGCTGATAATATTTGGCTTTTAGGACAATGAAATAAGATCTTTTATGGTCTTATTTGGTATGTCTGTCTGGAAGTGTTTCATGTCAGCTACAGCAGAAGAATTATCAAGTGTTTTGATATTATATACCAAATTCTTTACTCTGTGTAGTTTGTTTTGGAGGTTTGGTTTCTGGAAAGCAACGCTTTATACCGCCGGTTGGATTGGTAATAGAAGAGAAAAATGAAATGGCTTGACCCACACCAAGTATCTAATGGATTTGTAGCACTATCAACGTTTTTCCCTCAGCCTTGGTACCGCGGTCCAACCAAGATTTATGAGCTGAACGAATCCGCTTTTAGAGATAAAGTACAACAAAGAAAAGGCAAGAAGCCTGTTAATATGCAGGTGGATGAAATCCAGGGCCCACGTATTACTGAAATCGATGATGCAGAACCGAGTTCATCGACTGACAACAAGTCGAAAGCTGATCTTGTTGACCCAAAATACTGGATTGTTATGCTTTATGCTAATTGGTCGGTTGCCTGTCTTAATTTTGAGGCTGTATTGGCAAAACTTTCAGTCAGGTATGACGTTCCTCATTTGAAATTTGGTAAGTAACCGCTATTGGAGAATAATACAAACATGTCCTTTTAATTAACCTGTTATTGTGTCGCCATCACGTAGGCCAGGTGGATATAGATATCTATCCTGATTTAGCTGAGGAGTTTGGCGTTAGTAAGGATCCTGCTTCATTTGACTTACCTACTTTGATCTTATTTCAACAAGGAAAAGAGTTGAAACGACTCCCTGAGCTGTCTGTCACAAAAGGTGAAAAAACATCAACAGCAAATGCTGCAAAGGATACAATCACTCGCCTTGGTTGGAGTAAAAAACCTGTAAGTTAATAACCATGTAATTATTCGGAGAACAAAGAGCAATTATTAATACAGAGATATGCGTAGGGAACTGTTATTAGTGTTTTTCAATTAGACAAGATTGTAGACGAAAAGATAAACTAATAAATAAATATTTATATATTTTGTCCAGTGTATCATTCTTTCTTTTTTTCTTTTTTCCTTTCTCACTTCTTTTAATAAACAACACTTTTAATAAAACCACTATTTCAAATTTGGAATCGGATTTGATAGATATCTCATTTCAGAGCACATCAATGAATACAAGAATGTGATCAAGCATCTTATTACTTTTTTGGTTAAATCCCATTTCCTGGAGTTGAATTAACATCCGACAATTTGGTGAAGATAACTCAGACTTTTGACAGGAATTAACTGGACATGACATGCTGTAGCATACGAAAAAGACATCAACATACTCTAATATTATAGTTTGAAAATCATGTTCTAAAAAGAAGTGCTACTCCTTCCTTATAGAACGAAATAGTACATACGTGAAGAAACAAAAAGTCATTATAGAATAGCGTGCTTTTCTTCTCTTTCAGAACCATAACAAACTCAAGCATGTTTTTAATTCCAGCAATTAAACATATAAAAGGAGACTTTTTTCAAAAAAAGATATTCTAGCCAACACATTTTTTTATTAGCAAATGTCTGCCCCAGCCCTTTTCAGCCCTCTTAAACTCGGTAAGCAAGAGCTCAAGCATCGTGTAGTTTTGGCCCCCTTGACCCGCTTTAGAGCTGACATCAATGCGGTTCCTACTGATCTCATGAGAGAATACTATTCTCAGCGTGCTACCCCTGGTGGTCTCTTGATCACCGAAGCTACTTTTATTACTCGCGTCGCAGGTTCATATCCATGTACTCCAGGCATCTACAACGAAGAGCAAATCCAAGCTTGGAAGAAAATCACTGATGCAGTCCATGCTAAAGGTGGTATCATTTATCTTCAACTTTGGCACATTGGTAGAGCTGCTCTGGCTGCCAATAACTTGGGTCAGCAATGTGTATCGTCATCTGATATTCCAATCCAAGGAAACAACTTGATGGGCCAACCTTTGGAGAAGCCCCACTCTTTGACCATTCCTGAAATTAAGGATGTTATCCAAGATTATCGTCAAGCAGCGTTGAATGCTGTCGAGGCTGGCTTCGATGGTGTTGAAATCCACTCTGCCAATGGTTATCTTCCCGACCAATTTCTTAATACCTCATGTAACAACCGTACTGACATCTATGGCGGTTCTGTTGAAAATCGTTGCCGCTTCTCTCTTGAAATTGTTGATGCTGTTGCTGCTGCCATTGGTGATGAACGTACTGCTATTCGCTTCTCACCTTGGTCAGAGTTCCAAGATATGAAAGACGATACTCCATATGAAACTTGGGGATACCTCGCAAAGTCTCTCCAAGCTAACCGCAGTAAATTGGCATACATTCACATGATTGAGCCTCGTGCTGATTTTTGTATCGATGAATACGTCAAACCTAATGATACTCTTGATCCCTTCCGTAAAGAATGGAAGGGCCCATTCATCTCTGCTGGTGGCTATACCTACCATACAAAGGACGCGTTTGATGTTGCCGAGTCAACTGGTAACTTGATCAGCTTTGGCCGACTTTTTATTGCCAACCCAGATCTAGTTGAGCGTCTTCGTAATGGCTGGCCTTTGAATAAATATGATCGCGATACCTTCTATAGTACTGAAGCTGCTGGATACACCGACTACCCCTTCTATAAGCAGTAAAGGATGGTAAGACTAATTATTTGTGTATCGTAACATTGAAGTCGACATTTCTGATTAATAGTTTATTTGTCATTTTCGAAAAACTTGACGAGAAGCTTTTAGAATATAGATTTAGAGAAAAAAAAAAGTGAACTTATACCTATTTGTAAACTAAAACAATCTAATAAAAATCATAAGTTATATAATTATTAATAGAAAAAAAAAGAACGTGTTGTTGATTGTGAATTAGTCATATCAAAAAATATTATTAAGAGCTATAGAAGATATAACAAAGTGAGAGGAGGTGTTTAATTTTGTATTATATGTCAATTGTATATTGATATTTTAACTCTTGGAGAACATACCACTCCATTTATCCTATCTAACTGTGACTCTGTGACTTAAAATATTCAACTGGTCGCTATATATGACTAGATATCACTGCCTTGATACTTTTCTCTTTTCTATCAAGCTCGACCTTTCCATACAAAAAGAATTGAACTGTCTTTATTGTTTTTCCAAGAAAAAAAAACTATTGGTCACAAAGACTGGTGTTTGCGATGAAGAAGCGAATTGCTTATAGTCATCAAATATTATACTATCAATTATGGTCAAAGTGGCTCAAGATGGATGACGGGTTCTTGACCAGTAAAAGAGAGAGCTTGCTTTTTATTTTTTAAGTGCTGAAGGAGAGAAAAAAAATAAAGGATTTTTTCAATGTTTAGTAAATCCAGCGAACATTGGTAATAGAGTATAACTTCCAACTACTCATTTACGATGAGTTATTCTGATTTGGATATGACAACTTATCCTGGTATATTCAATTACAGAAACTAAGTATTTTTTAAAAAAACATTTATTATAAGGATGCCTTGTCGAGGATATGCAAGAGTGAACATATACAGTGTTTACAAATCAAATTGGCGCATTTTAAAATTTTACTTCGCGGTTTTGCGAAAATAAACTGACGCGATTTTGTGTATATTTGTATTATAAAATTGTGACAAGTTAAATGGTAAATGCGTCAAGTGAAAAATAATTTTGCGTCAATTTGATTTGGAAATGCTGTAAAGTGAATAGTCTTTTATTTTAATTTTCAGTCTAACTAAAAACAATATTTGTTATTTTTGATTTTGCGATTTGGAGTCGATAAGCTAAAGCCAAAAGGGCAAGGAGATGGGCTTCGAAAGCCAAGCTTATTCTTCTTTTATCAATGTTGGGTAGTCACACTGCATATTTCGATGGTGACGAATTTTATTGAAAAGAGCTGCTGTAAAATCGCCTGCATAACTTTCTTTCTCTCTCTCTCTTTTATTTCCAATTTGTTCAATTACAACACTACCATACAAATTGATACCATGACTCATTCTGCTCTTTTTAAACCGCTTAAGCTCGGAAGATATGAACTGCAACATCGTATTGTTCTTCCTGCTCTTACTCGATTCAGAGCAGATGAAAATGCTGTACCTACTGACCTTATGAAAGACTACTATTCCCAACGCGCTACTCCAGGTGGTTTACTGATATCTGAGGCTACATTTATTACCAAGCTTGCAGGCTCTTACCCTCACGCACCAGGAATCTATAGTGATGAGCAAATTAAAGCATGGAAAAAAATCACTGATGAGGTTCATTCTCGAGGTAGTGTAATGTTTATACAGATATGGCATCTTGGCCGAGCAGCCCTAGCTATACACAATAATGGTATCCAATCTGTAGCGCCATCTTCTGTTGTTAGTGGAGGAACAAATGTTTTAGGTTTACCACAGGAGACACCCCGTGCTCTCTCTGTCGATGATATCAAACAATTGATACTGGATTTCCGTCAAGCTGCTTTAAATGCCATAGAGGCTGGATTTGATGGCGTTGAAATCCACTCTGCTAGTGGATATCTTCTCGATCAATTCATTAACACTTGTAGCAATAAGCGCACTGATTCTTATGGTGGTTCCGTTGAAAACAGATGCCGCTTTTCACTTGAAGTTGTGCAGGCAATCTCCGATGCGATTGGCCCTGAAAAGACAGCTATTCGTCTTTCGCCTTGGTCCGAATTCCAAGATATGAAAGATGATACCCCTACGGCTACATGGGGATATATAACTGAATCTCTACAAACTCGCTTTCCTAATTTGGCGTATGTTCATTTTGTCGAGCCTCGAACCTCTGTTTTCGATGATTTCAACAAAGAGACTGAACACTCACTTGATGTATTTCGAAACTTATGGAAAGGTCCTTTTATTTCTGCGGGTGGCTATACTTATAGTATACAATCTGCGATTGATGCAGCAGATAGAACCGGTAACCTGATATCCTTTGGTCGCCTTTTTGTCGCTAACCCTGATCTCGTGGAACGTATTCGCAATGATTGGCCATTAAACACGTATGACCGCAACACGTTTTACACAAATTTTGCCAAGGGGTATATAGATTATCCTCATCATAGCGATAAGCAATAGATACATTTCATTTTTTTTTCACAATTAAAACACTATAACAAATATATATGCGTTTAATTGCTGTTAGTTAATTAATAAGTTGAGATAAATATATCTTGAAGAAATGTCTAAGCACCTTCTTTTTCTATAACTACAAATCCTTATCTTTAGATTTAATATCTATTTAGAAATGCGTGGTAGGCTGAGATTTATTATGATGAAAAACTATCTTCCGGCCAGTTTACATTTTTCTGAACGTTTCAAGGTGATATAGAATCCTTTCTTTTTTTTTTGTAATATCGCAGTATAAACATGTGTGTAATACATTCCTTTTTAAAATAGCAACTTTTGGGGACTATGAACGTTTACGAAAATCATATAAAAATTAGAGTTGAACGAAGTAAAATCTTTTCCGAAAATTCGAAGAGGGCTGAGATTAATTTATGAGAACACAAGTGTCCCACCATCCGTGACGCTTTTTATTAATTTGTAATCGTTTTAAAGCAGTAATCGATTGTGTAAACCAATGCACTCTTTTACATAATCATAATGTCTTCACCAGCACTCTTTACCCCTCTTAAAGTCGGAAATCATGAGCTTAAGCATCGTGTTGTGATGGCTCCATTGACTCGCTTTAGAAGCGACAGTACTCATACTCCAACAGATTTAATGAAGGAGTATTATACCCAACGAGCCACTCTTGGAGGTCTTTTGATTTCCGAGGCAACTTTCATTTCAAAATCGGCGGGCTCATTCGCTGGTGCACCAGGAATTTTTTCAAACGATCAGATTAAACAGTGGAAAACAATAACAGACTCAGTGCATGAAAAAGGAGGTATTTTCTACTGTCAGTTATGGCATCTAGGCCGTGCAGATTCATCTTTGAAAAATGGTGGTCATAAACCTGTTTCTGCTTCAGACATTCCTATTTCTGGTGTTGATCGCTATGGAAATCCTCAAGATACACCTCACCCTCTCACTATTTCTGAAATTAAAGACATTGTTCAAGAATACCGTCAGGCTGCAGAAAATGCCATTGAAGCTGGCTTTGATGGCGTCGAGATCCACTCAGCTAATGGCTACCTTCTTGATCAGTTCATCAACACAAGCAGTAACAAGCGCACTGATTCTTATGGTGGTTCCATTGAAAACAGATGCCGCTTTGCACTTGAAGTTGTGCAGGCAATTTCCGATGCGATTGGCCCTGAAAAGACGGCTATTCGTTTTTCACCTTGGTCCGAATTCCAGGATATGGAAGATGCTACACCTTATGATACTTGGGGATATTTAACGACGACCCTCCAAAATACTGCACCTAATTTAGGCTATCTTCATTTTGTTGAACCTAGAGTGAATCATCGAATTGATGAATATAGCAAATCTAAAATTGATACATTAGACCCTTTCCGTAAGGAATGGAAGGGTATTTTTATCTCTGCTGGGAGTTA
Organism: Backusella tarrabulga; assembly: GCA_024139415.1. Lineage (NCBI taxonomy): Eukaryota > Fungi > Mucoromycota > Mucoromycetes > Mucorales > Backusellaceae > Backusella > Backusella tarrabulga. Next base: position 33,373 of record VCJJ01002271.1, on the reverse strand, counting down.
CACTTTAGATGTCAAAGGTGCCTTTGAGTGTGCTGAATCAACAGGAAATTTAATAGCATTTGGTCGTCTTTTCATTGCTAACCCGGATTTGGTGGAACGTTTACAAAGCCATAATCCTTTAAACAAATATGACAGAAGCACTTTCTACACACCTGACGCCCAAGGATATACTGACTACCCTTTCTACAAGTAACAATACAATTCTTCTATAAGTCAATAAAAGTCATCATGTATTCTAATATATACAAATATAAATGGAACATTTCATTACAGCATCTTTTGATTTTAATAAAAACAATAAAAATCAAAGAGTGTTTGTATTAACATCATTATTTGTATTTGTACTTTGATTTCTTGTACCATCATCTGATGATTGATTAGGGGTCCCAGGAGAAGATTCTGTTAAAGTACCTGGTCTTGGATGGATCCAAAATGACTGCACCGGAGCCCCTAAGTGGTGACTTGGGATACCATAAAGGCCGGTAGAGTTATCATTATTGAAATGGCGAAAATGCGATGGATGACTAAAATAAATTGGTACCCACATTGAAGATATCGGTTGTGATGTCATTTGGTTGTTCTCTGTAGAGGAAGTAGAACTATCATCACTTCTCCAGCCACGAATCTGAGTAACTATTGCTTGTTCATACTTTGGTAAAGATAAATCAGGGGATAGGTAAGAGGGCAAAGGCTCAATCTGTGAAGATGACGCAGATGATCTGGCAGAGTATAAGGTGTTGTGATTGAACATACCATTAGCTTCATAAGAGTGGTGCACAATTGTCATTTCTGGCGGCGTAGATGAAAAGGAAGGAGGCGCAGAGCTAGGTACAGAGGATATAGAGTTTGTACTGGCTCCATTTCCTGAGCTTTGTACCATTCGATTATTGTGGTGCTTTCGAGTTCTAGTGCCATTTTCTCCCCTTCTGGAAAGGACCCTGAGATGTGCCCACCAGTTTTTCTTTTTAAACAACCTTACAACCCACACTGACGCAACTATAAGTACAAGTGAACATACAACAGTGAGGGCAACTGCTGCTGGATTATGAAATGGCTTGTTATGATAGTACGAGTGATCTTTGGTTGACTTTGATATATCGTTATTTGATGTTCTAATATCATCTTTTGAGCCTTTCTCATTAGGGTTTGATGAGCTAAAGGGTGGCGGCACTGGTGGTGGAGCTCCATCACTAGCAATCAGCATACAACTTGATGGGTTACAAGTCAGATTATGCCACGCATAAGTCACCGTAGGACCAACACTTTTTCGGTATTGGTAGCATTCTGTGCTAGTAGCACAGTAATCTAATTGATTCATTTTAAGCATTACGCCTTCATTGGCATTATAAAAACTTACTCCCAGCATTATCATTTCCACTTGATAAACAGTAGTCATACCAATTGTATAAATTAGTTGTACCAAATTGTGTTGTATTACATACGGCGTTATTGTTTGCGCTTAAGACACCATTATTTGTTATTGATTTGCTGAGAATACAGGAACTTTGAAGACACATCGCACAATATTTACATATTCCATTTTGATCACAGTGCTGGCCAGAAATAAAAGCGCAATCGTCGCTTTCATCTTCCAGTCCATCATCATCATTGTCATCATATTGCTGAGATAGAATCAAAGTTGGTAGCAAAATTAAAAATACAGGCAAAAGACGAGCGTTAGATTTAGATTTTTTTTTCATTATAAATAATTTAAACAAAAGGGAGGAAAAACAAAAAGGAAAGCACAAAGAATAGATAGAATAGAGGATGAAGGAGAAAAAGTAGAAAGGAAAAAAAAGGAGCTCTCTACATTTTAAATACAGGGTAGTTGCTGTTTTGTTTTGAAAGAATTAAAATTTGTGTTATTTTAGATTTTTTTGTTTTCGCCTTTCACGCTATTTTCTTTCTTCCTTAAACAATGTCTATCTGTGTGTGCTATACATATGTAAAAAAAAAGGGAATATAAATCGTATCGAAGATGTTAAAGTCAAGAAAAAAAATACAAGAAAAAAAGAGGGAAAGAAATATACTAGTGTGTACATTTGAGTGAGGAATAAAACAAAGTAGTGACATATGACTATAAACTATGGAATTATTTGTCAGTTGGTAGAAATTGAATTAAAAGGTAAATTAGTAGCAAAGAAAAGGTGAAGGATTAGAAACAGTATTGTGGTCTTCGTATATGAAAAAAAGAGGATTCGTCCACTTAGAAAGTATACATTTTTTCCATTGCTTGACGTTGAAGAACACCGTGCTGAAACCTAATAGGTTATTTTTCTTTAATAAAATGGACGGGATATATGCAATAGTTACTTACTTCTTCAATGTCTCATTTTCTTGAATAAGTCTCTCAACTTCCGATAAAAGTTCTGTTTGCATACCCTTTAAATGTTGGAGTTGTTGGACAGCTAAATATATATGCACTTAGTAAAAAAGGAAAATTATTTATACACAAAAATAGACATACTTCTTGTCAATAAAGCAGCTTTGCTCATTTTTTTGTTATTGCATCCTGGTAGATGCTTTCTCAATTCATCAAATCCATCCTTAATCTGGGCGCGCCTCTTCTGCTCTGATTGAATATGGATTTGGCGACGAATCTCGGCATTCGAAACATTTCGACTAATTAAACTAAGTGTTAAGTCTTGTGTGACAGGTTCAATAAAAAAAATTTCTTACTCGTCAACATTTTTGTCATCTTCATCGTCGTCGATTTCTTCTTCGGAATACTCTTTCTCTTCATTACTGGCGGTAGCATTTTTGCTTTTCTTTCCGTTAGGATGATCATCATGCGAATTGGAAGATCTCTTGCGCTTACAGCGCTTAGACTCCATTTTTTTTTCGTACGTTTCTTTGGAATATTCCAAAAATTCAGTATGATAAAACTCCATTGGCACAGAGTTAGCACGAGTTATCATCTCTTTAACGCGAGCTGTAGTTGGATTGGGAAATCTGGATCCATTAGCAGCTGCTGTAGAGGAAACTAAAGGCGTAATCAATTCAGAAGGTGCATCAAGTGAATGTGTTGTCACTATTTTCGATGAATTGTCGGGTGTGCTACTGTTATTAGTAGGTGGAGGAGGAGAAGGTGTAGGAGGCGAAGAAGAAGAGATTGATTCGGGACTGTTGGGTTGTTGTTGTCTTGAAGGATCAGGATAATAACCTAAGCGAGATATTGGGTAGTTTGGTACTGCAACAGGGGCATGGTAGCCCATTGGAATAGGTTGAAAAGCATAGGCTAAAATGGTGAAAAAAGGGGGAGGAAAGTTATATTTAGTAATGTTCTTGATATCTAATATTCTCCTTAATAATATTGCCCCGCCAACCAATCATAGAAAAATCAATAAATGTGATGTGCAAAAAGTACATCCAATATTGAAAGTTGGAAGTAAAAAATAAATAATAAATAATAAGACTGTTGCTATACCTGCATATGCTGAATAATGAGAGTGAGAACCATCTTCGTAAGCTACCGGGGGTGAAGGGTTTGAAGTGTCTGCTTTTTGGACTAAACTGGGATTGATATTGATCATCATTGAGCCGTTAGAATAGTCGGATACGTAGTGATGATTAGTTGAGTTTGTCAAGGCAATTTCACTCATTATAGATTTAAAGGATTGTAAAGGGGTTGTTAGTAAAGGAAAGGACACGGGAAAAAAATTATAAAGGAAGGATGTAGAAAGAAAAGAGTTGGAAATAAATTATTTATTTTGAATACCAACACTAAAAAGCCAGGAACACAAAAAAAAACGTGCCGAACCAACTTTCTCGGGCCGTCACTAGCTTTGGTGATGGCCAATCAAGCTTTGGTTTCAATGAAGTCATTGCTGGAAAGTATAATGTAGCTACCACTATTGTTCAACATTTGAAAGGATGGATAACCTTTGGCAATAGTACAAAGTTAATTTTCATTAATTGGCTGTAACAGAGTTCATGATTTTATATTTTATTTAAACTAAGTACGCTTGAGAAACAATAAATTTGTTGCTTTATTAAATAAATGAATAAAAAGACTTTGAAATAGAGCAAACAGTAACAGATCAGTCATTAGGTACCAAAATTTAAAAACAATATTTTGATGTCGTTATTCCAGTTTTCATACATTGTTTCAATTCCAACCAAAAAACTTTATTTTTATACTTTTAAATTGACAGTTATTGAGAAGACAAGATTTGTGGCTTCCTGATATATAGCAAACATTTTTTCATATCTTCTGAGCTTTTATGAAGGTCGCACGATTTCCATTTATGGATAATATACATGGGATCACTCTCAAACTTTTCCAAAAATGTAGTGCTCAATATATCTTCGATTCGATGTTAATAGTATATGTTAAAATATATTTAAATATTGATATATTGCACTTAAGTATACCTTTAAAAAGAAAAGCAGAGAAAAAAAAAAGAAATCATTCATATAAATGTAAGGTATGATTAGTGGACAAAGATCAGTGCAATATTCATCAACTTTTGATAAATATATTTAAATATCTAAATTTAAATGTTTCAAAACAAAATGCGTACGCCAAGAGAACTTGTTTTAATCGTAAATAAAGTGAATTTTTTAAGGAGAAGGGTAATTATAGATGGTGTTTGTTTTATTAAGAAGTACTGATCTTACTTTATTTTGTTACAATAAGCAAGTATTTACAAAACAGATGTATGATGCTAATTTATAACGACGACGAATGATATTAGTAAAGGTTAGTTAAGTATATAGTTGTTGATAAAATAACTAACAATAGTATCAAAGTTTTCCATCAAGAGCATTTTTTAGTACATTTATAAAAGCATGTGTAGACATACCTAAGCAAGGACTCATAAACAAATACTTGCGATGGTTTATAGTTTTAGATTCTATCCAGATAGTCATTTCTCTCCATTAAAGACGATATTAGTAAAATCTCAAGCAGGACTTTTTTTTAGATACAACAAGAATAACACAAGCAAAACGTCGAAAGACCGTATAAAATATAAGAGCTCCGACTGGGATTGTGACACTGATGTTTGTCCAAGTTTCTAAAAGTCCAACAATAGAATCCTGCACAAATCCGTCGAATGACATCACAGCCACAGACCTTATTTCCCGACGGTCATTTAGTCAATTACGCCTTTTGCTTCTTTTGTTTTCATAAACACAGATAATAACGCCATCATGGGAATAAAAAAGTTATTTTCAAAAGATAGAGATAAATCCAGCAGCAGTCTCAAGTACGATCAAAAGAACAATGCCATAAGGTCGTCCGTTTCATTATCTCAGTCTATCAGTAAATGGACTCACAAGGAGAAAGATAAGGCGATGCATGGCTCGTCATCGAATAAAGAATTGAAGCAGTCAACTGATTCTACCAGAAACATCACCACCAATTTGGATAGGATGCCTATCCGTCCTTCTACAGATTCGCATTCAACCAACTATTCCTATGCGCCTGAAAACACCAACCCATTTATCACCACTACGCCTCCCTCTTCCACTCCTTCAGTAAATGATGTAAATAACGTTGTCCGTGTATTACGCAATACTGACTCTGAGCTCTCGAGTGATATCTCAAAAGCGCAAGATTGCGAAGGATCATTTCAGGAAGACAACAGCAATTTACCTACACCTCCCGACGCATCTAATTCCAACATCAATGAACATCATGAACCGAAAAACCCATTTTTGTCTCAAAATACACCAGTATGGGATATAGACCACTCTGCTTCTTCAAAGCTCTATGATTCAAAGAAATACGAGTTTCCAGATATAAAAGAAGAGAGCGACCAGACAGAAGAGGTAAACGATAATACCAACCAAGCTGGTAAGATTAAATACAATGCCTTAATGGTTTTGTCCTAATGGTTTTGTGTAACGATAGTGAAAAAGAGGGATGACGGTACCCTTCATTCCGAACTTTTATCTGTCCAAAAGCAATTACAACAGGCTACTCCAATCGATAATATCAATGCCAAGAAAGCAATACAGGACATTAAAACGAAGTTAAATTCTGCACTTGAAAAAAGCGCGCATATGGAGTCACGATTGACATCAGTTATCGAGGTTTCAAAACAGACTATTTTACAAAAAGCGGATGAAATCAAACAGTTAGAAGGACAGAGCCGAGAAGAAAAGCTGATTATTTCTTCCATGGAAAAAGATCTCAAAGATTTAAAGACTGAAATAAACGCGCTACATGATGACAACAACGAAATTAATAGTCTGCTAAAAGATTCTCAGTTAGAGTTGGGCACAAATGAAGACAGCCTTTCCCATCGACTAAAAGCTTTGGTAGCAGTGTCTTCAGCGTCCGCTGTTTTAAATAATAAACTAAAGTTTCAATTGAATGATTCAAACACAAAAGCACAAAACTCGCAGCACGAAATAGAAACTCTTCGTTTGAAATTAGCAGAACTGGGGAAATATAGGGAGGATGGAAACACAGTACATGATCTGCAAACTAGGCTGAACGAACTAGAAGAAAACACAACAGACCTGCGGACTCAGCTTCAAACAAACCATGATGTAATTACCGTCCTAAATCAAGAAAAGGAAGATATTCAATCCCAATTCGAAAATTCAAAGCAAATTTCAGAGCAAAAACTCGCAGACCTTCAAAAGGAAAAAGATGCTATGGCAAAGTCGAGAGAAGTGGAGAAAAACGAGCTTCACAAACAAGTAAACGATTTGGCCAATAAAAACTCTCTATTGGAGCCACTATGCTCAGAATCGGATAAGCTCCGAGAACAAGTACAATTACTGGAAACGCAGATAAACCAAGAGCTAGCCGACAAGGAAGAGCGTGAAAAGAAATATTCTGGTATTCTGGATGAAAGCAACGTTCAACTTGAATCTCTAGAAAAAGAACGCGTGTCCTTACTGGGGCAGTTAGAACACCAAAAAACCAGCTTAGATTACAATACCGCGCAAGTCTCGTCTTTGGAACAGGAATTAACTCGAGTAAAAGAACAACTTGAACTGAAAAAAACGGAGAAGATAGCTCTTGACGAACTGAAAACAAAACAAGAATCCCTGGCATATGAAAACACTAGATTGTTATCACAAGTACAAATCTTGAAAGGTTCCACATCTGACGAGGTACAACAGGTGGCTGAAAATAACCGGATACTAAATGAAACTTTGGAAAAGGCTCAGAACTCAATTCAGGTGTTACAATCGGAAAATGATCAACTTCGTAAACAACTTGAAACTATATCCACTGATGCACAACATGCTGTAGCTTTGACAGCTCAAGTTTCCACCCTAAATGAATCTCTCGAAGCAGCCAAAGAAGATGCTAAGCAGTTGGAAGATTTAAAGTCTCAGTTGAGTAGTGCAGAAATGAAAATCTCCAGTCTCAAGTCATCAAAGGATGCCGCTGAACAAGAGTTAAGGGAGTTATTACAAGAAAATAAGGAGAAATCTGAACTATCGCTGAAAGAGGCAAATATTGAATCAGATAAACTTACATCTGAACTCAAATTATTCCAAACCAGGTCATTGGAAGCGGAATTTGAAATCAATAGGCTAAAAGAAGAACTTGTATGCATGGAGGAAACATCCAAGAAAGCTGCTCAAGCTGTTATCGATGAAAATGAACGATTGGAGGACCAAGTACATCAAATCGAAGAGAATGCGCATGCTGTATCATCTGAAAACAAGACTCTAAAAGAAGAAATCGACCTCCTAAGTAAAAATACAGCACGAAGGACTCTAGTTAACGAAAACCAGAAAATGAAGAATGAGTTAGTAACTGTGAGTCATCTCCAACAGGAAAACACAAATTTACAGGAACTGGTGGAGTGTCTACAAGTAAAGATAAAAGAATTGTCTGCTCAAGATCCTATCCAACAGGGAGTACACGTGGCACCCCTTTCATTTAAAAGTGGTCAAGGCGATAACAATAGGACTGGCACAAACCAACAGCAAGAGGAATTAATGCTCATGCATACAAGGGCTCAACTAGGTCTGATAGAATATTTAGAGGGTGAAAGTAATATACCACAGGCTATGGCTCGCTTCAAGAAACAATTGGAAACCGAGATGAATGAGTTCACTAACTCATCAACTGGAAATAGCTCATTAATTGATTCAACAGATGTGAGCGACTCCGACCAACCCACTCAAAATGAACCGATCCATTCAATTTCTTCGTCTGGTCGCATGCGCTAAGATGAAAAGTTCCTTGGATTTTCCCTCTTTTTTTCTATTGTTTTTATTACTTTCATGTATTATCTTATGTAGCTTTATCATAATATATCTACCCTTTGTGCTTTGTAAGATAGTAAACTTTAATGAAAAAAAACAGATGCTCGCATAATCTATAATATATTTCCTTTTTGTTCGGATTGTTCGGATTGTTGTTCTGTCGTGCATATTTTGTGTATTTGTAAACAAAGATAACGACATTTTTGACTGCAATCACATGTACTCTATCTGAGTGAAATAAGAAAAAGTGGCAATACCCAACTTTATTTATTGTTATCTGATATCAGAATCCTTATTTTTAACATAAGACAAAATTCCATGATTACAAAATTTTCAAGACATAAACAAACCCAAACTGGCAACAAGCAACAAGCAATATTATATTATTTTGGATGAGGGTTCCTTTGAACGAGAAGCTGACAACTGTTGTCGAATGACTATAACAAAGGAGCCCCTACACGAAGTTAGTGCTAAAATTTTGAGTAGTAAGGATTCCAGCTCAATTGTATCTTTGTAAATAGCTATTGGAAAACAGAAAAGATGAATTGTTTGTGTATAAACATTTGCCTAAATTGAGCGATCCGTAAATAGACTAAGTATCGACAATGAGGGAAAAATAAAAATATACTTTTTGTTCTTTTTTACTATTGATCATGCTTGATAAACCTCCTTCCCCGTTTATATTAATTTATGTAGTCATTTGAATAACACTTGAATTACTTTAAACCGTTTTTGTCAAAACAATTTGTATGTTTATTTTTACGGTTTACTTAACAAGATTGAAAATAAAGTTTGACAATCGCACGTGTCAGCGTAAGCCGCTGTCGAATGGTCATTCATGGAGATCTTTCAGATTTCCCTTTTTTTTATTTTGTTGAACGTATCCTGAAGGTTCCTAATGTAGTATATAGTGTATAATATAAATAAGTGGGGTTGTCAAAATGATCTTTGACGTGTTCATAGTGCTGGCACACGGATCGGGAGACTTAAGATTTACTAAACAGTCCGTCGGACATCAATCAAGATAAGGCTGAAAGATAAAAGTCAGTAGAATGATGTCTTCCGTAAACGATCTGGATAGGAGAAATGATAAGCTACTCGGATTGCCTTGTATGGATTCCCCAAATACCTTTAAAATAGCTGGCTTTATTTCAGTTTGCTGAACGTATCATCTCTTTCTTCTGAACTTATTATTATCGTATTTTATTTTAACATCAACCAGCAAAATGTGCGTCAAAACTTCCAGTACCTCAGAAATCATGGTGATTCAACATAACGCAGGCACATGTGTGGTTTGTGGTTCTCCTTTCCATCTGACAAGTATGTTATACCCTTTGTTTCCTTTGTATGCTTATTAATCACGTTTTACTTCAATAGAGCATTGTCCTGTAAATTAGTTTAAAACAACAACAAACGCCTTCTTATCTTCTACAACTTAACATTAAAAAACCATGAAAACACCCAACTTTACACAATTATATATCAACAAACATTATGGCATAGAGGGAGATCATATGTGGATGTTACTTAGACCAATCATTACATATACCACCACACTTACATTGTACCTCTTCCTTTTTATTCCCCTTTTAACAACTTGCATTTATGCTTTCATCTTGCACCAAAAAAAATAACATATTGTTTAACCATGAAACATTTTCAGCTATGATTCATTACATGCTTTTTTCTTTTTCGTATATTTTGTATCTTTATAAAAAAATTTTACGATTGTTGCACGAAAATTTCGATGGTTCAATGGTTTGGTTACGCGTGACTGTATTTCTTTTTCAAGACAGAATGAAGTTATTAAGGAAACACATTGTTCATTGTTTCTTGTCGTTATTTAGATGGGTCATTTGAGGTTAATATGATGGATACATTCTGGAAACATCTCTATCCCCAGTTACTCTTAATACATGCGTACGACATGAAACGTAAAAGAGTCTAGCTTTATGTTTGGATTTTTTGAGCCACGTGCCAAGGTGGCACAAATATGACAGATCCACCCCTTGTTACTTAAGAAGTGTTCTGATTTCTCAGTTACTTCGCGTTTAGCAAATATACTTTGAATGGATCCCCTGGCAGCTACTGGTTCCTGGAAGTCACAGTAATTACGATCAATGTACATTTTTTGCGTTTTTTAAAAATCAATGAGGTTTGATAATGAATGAGAAAAAATCGACTTTATTTGTTAGTTTATGCTTTGTGTAAATAATAATAATAAAAAATAAGATGTACGTATGTTATGAAAAGATTATTGTACAATCAGTGCGCATTTGTATAAAATAGAAAATTATTGATAAGCATTAACACCCAAGCAGTCAGCAACAGTTACAAAATCATAACCCAAAGACTCAACATAGTTGACAGCCCAAGGAACAAAATCTTGAACAGTCTGAGCATAAACTTCGTGTTCAAGTGCAATGTGACCGAGGGTATTGGGTTTATCATTCTTCATTGATTCATAGGCACTTTCTTCACCATTGATATCGTGTGTTTGCCAATCCTTAGTATCAATATCCCAAGTAACAACACTAATTGGCATTATGAGTTACTTTTCTAAAAATCAAAAAACTTGTTATAACTAACCTATAACCGAGTTCTCTCAAAATCTTCAAGTCATTATTATCGTAAGAACCAGCAGGAGGACGCATGACAGCGGGCCTGGATAAAAAAATAGTAAATTACCTATTTAACTTCAATTACCCAAAATACTTACTTCAATCCAGTTGCTTTATAGATGATGTCCGACTGCTTGTTCATTTGATATTTGATATCAGCATCCTTAAGACCAGCAAGTTCAACATGCTCGTAAGTATGACTAGCAAGTTCATGACCCATATCAACGTAGTGCTTGATAACTTCCATATAAGTTTTCCTACCATCAGAGGTATTTACACTATCAGTCTCCACGTTACTAAAAAAATAATAATGCTCGAGTTAGATCATGGAATTCAAACATATAGAATAAAAGAGACTTACACCCAGTTTTTACCGTTAATGAAATAAGTAGCACGAACACCTTGAGCGTGAAGATCCTTTGCCAAATCCCAAGAGTAATCACTAGGTCCATCATCAAAGGTCAACGAAAAGACTTTGGGTCTGTTACAAGAAACGTAAACGCCATCCTCAACATTAGGACCACTTGGTGCACCAACAGCGGCTAAAGAAGTGCTGGTTTTAGTAGCACGCTTTCTAAGAATCTGGAGAGCCATTTCAGGAGTAATGGTTTGATTGCCTACTTTGACACCACCAGCCCTGTCGATAGGCAGTGCCATAGCAGCAGCAGCGAAGAGTAACGACAAAAGAGCAGAAACGCGCATGATGAAAGAAAATTAGTATAATATGAATGATTTAATATAAGATCGATAGTTTAATCCCGATATTTATATAGGAAATGAAAATTTGTTAATTATAATACCTTGAAAACAGAAAACCCTGCGCACTTTTCGTAAATTACTATTTTTATCTTGTTTCTAATTTTTTTTAAATTTTTATTCGGAGTACCATCACCTGTCAGAGAGACGTACTATATATACATTTCCAGCTTGCTCTGAAGTGCTACCGAATTGAAAGAACAAAGTATGATCAGTACGTAATATCAGAAAATATCGTAACATATTATAATGATTCAAATATATGCATAGAGGTAATGATAAAAGTAGATATGTTTGAGTAAGGGATCAAAATAGGATACTTTAGTAAATGGATATTATAACATGAACGCACGGTCTCCATTTGACAATGCAAAAAAAAACAATCCTGTATTACTTGGTGGTGAGAGTAATACAAGTATTAAAAACACCTGATTCATTTCCATCAGAGTTTATCTTTCGGTTAATTCTCCCACAATACATCTGAAAACACTACTGTGAAATGCTTTCAAAAACCGATATTGATATTACAAAAAAAAAATCAATTGAACGAATTAACGAATGATGAAAATAAGAGTTCAGGTCAATATGGATTATGCGTAAAAATTAACAATATTCAATGCTAACTATTATTACAGCAAACTCAATGACATTGAATATATACACATACAAAAACTACGTTCTCAGGCTTTTGTGTGAAATAACTTGGTTAAAAAAAAAAGCAGTGATCATAATTGGACCTACAAACATAAGTGGATTGATTAGTAACTTATACTCAAATATGCATTATAAACTGACTTTAGCTTTAATGCTGTACCACAATAACGCATTTCAATCCCCTTTGTTTTGCATAACGTAATTAAACACCGTCTAAAGAGAGGTTGACTTGTTCCTTTAATTGCCATTGTTTACAAAATAGAAGAGGTAGTCCCTATAATTATCAGAACAAGGTTTTCAAAACATGATATGCACGAGCCATAACAAATGCCATTTATTCTCAGGTATATTTCTCTAATAATAGTTATAAAGTTAAAGTATATTTTTAACCTGAGTTTTGGCGCTATCATGTCTATATGGATCCTGATTGGTGGTGTTCTGTCTAGAAGTAATAACGTGCTCTTTTAGTTACATTAGATATACAAGGATGTCCTGCAAGGGTCAGTACTTATTATGAATCGTTATTATGAATTATTCTGCTTTCAGCATAGACTATTGAGAAGCTCGTTGTTTCATGTGCTTGATGTGATCCCCGGATAAGAAAAAAGGCGGAACCCTTTTTACCGCCCAGGGCAAAATTTTGTATAAGCGCGACTGATTATCATTACTTAACAATAACACATTACTCATTGTACTTTAAGATCGCTCGATTATGACATTCTAATAGAAGCATGAAATATCCTTTCCATTATATCTTTACGTCATTCACAAGGCTCTCTGATTTTCCTTTTTCTAAAGAAATCAAATTATTATTGATTCTCAATTGATTAATTTGTGTGAAAAGAAAGCACCAGATCGTGATTAGAAATTTGTATGCATATAATGTCCATTAATAGTGTATATCTAATTATGACGCCCTTGTAAATCGATGTCTATTAGAATTACCGATATATTTTTAAAAGAGGAAAGAAAGGCACAATATACATAAGCACGTTTACGTAAATAGCAAAAATGTACTTTAAATAGATACCATGACTTTGACTACAGTTTTTAAAACAACCATACTAATGTTGATACAGATCCTCAACATTTGCTTTGATTTAAAAATACATAGTGAGTATTAGTAAAGTTTCCGTAGTCGTTCACAGGCGTAATTCTCAAAATGGTATGATTTTTTTTCCAGCAAAAATGCCATCGCATTTCTATGATTGAATTCAACACTCTGATTTAGATATCAGAAAAGTTAAGTCAACAATTAAATATCTTCATCTGAAGGAAAACATTTTGCTGTCTCAACATATCATTTGTAGAAACATATAATGGTTTAATAATAGTTACAAAAGTTATTTTAAGAAAAAGAAAATTGTATGAAAGGTGGTACTGAATCACCATAAGTACCATCCCATAAAAGAGAATTAATGAAATTGGAGGCATTAACCAAGTTCCTTTATGATTTATATTACAAACTTGGGTGTGTTATTCTTTCTTTGTTTTGAGGAAATTACATGATCTATTATTCAAAATTGAAGTACACCAATACTTTTACACGAAGTATTAACATTGTCATTATATGGATATTGTTTCAGATTATCATGGTTTCTATTGGAAATGATTCTTAGATCTCAACAGTTTGGAAGGAGTTCAAAGATATTTACAACAAATACCATTAGAAGAAATCTACCAAATGCAGTGAATGTCCTTGTCACATTACTTATTTTTTTATAAGGCAAGCTGGAGAACATATTTTAATATATCAATATTTTTCTGTGATATAAGATACTATCATATTTCCCAACTTTAATAGAAAACTTTAATAGAAAATGGGGCTGACTGGTACCACGGAGTAGAGATTGAATTCTCCTACTGAAGTGATTATTTTAATTCGCATTACTAAAGGGTTATACTTGAGTACAAGAATGGATGTGGTACATCATTCTATGCCTTTATAATAAATTAAAAAGTAGAGCCTTATAGTTTGGAGATGAATTTAAAAAATAAAGGAAAAAATGCACTACAGTTATCTATTCATTCTCACTGACTATCCACAATTTGCATCTATAAGTAACTACATAATGTATTCTTATAACATTTATTTGGATAGACGTTATCTGAATCATCATCATTGTGAATAAGTGCCTCAAAATGACCTTAACCGAGAGTCTGGACCATTAAAAGTGGAGATGGAGAGCCCGAAATTCGACTCTGAATGTCTACATGATGTTCGTCAATTGCTCTTAAACAAAGTGCAATGGCTGACAAAACAGAACGTGGTGTCCGCTTCGGGTCGGATTCCAGCTACTATTTTCTTTTCCTGGGATTTAGAAACACATCTATGATAACACTTTACGGTCCGAAATATGGTTGATCATCTCCATTGTCTGTCCCAATCAAATATGTAGATCCTATTTCAAATCAACATGTACCAAGTTTATCATTTTCAGATATTCTATATACTTGCATCGTAATTTTCCTTTAAGCATCAACTATTAGTGTTTTTCTCTGTCTCTTTATTTAAAAAATGTCGTATAACAATAAGATAATATCATGAATAGAAGCTTGTTTTTTAATATCTTGATACTTTTGAAGTGACATTTAACATCCCTTTCTACTGCATAAAAATGTATTCAAAATAGTGTTCATATCGTCAAATTGGTGACTTAGGCTCTTATACATTCTTGAATGATCCATCAGTTTTCATTTTTATTTTAGAGTAAAAAAACTTAACTTATGCAGTTGCAATCATTCTGCGCCTCATTCTGGTTGATTTTTTGACCTGGAACAAATCAAATGGTGAAGGTCGATAGCCTCATTTTAAAAAACCGCATACGTGACAGTTTGTTTCGAAAAAAAAGAAAGAAAAAAACAGTACGTGAAGAGCCATTGCCCTTCATATTTTTAACTGTTCAATCATTATCAGACTGTCTTAGACTTATTATTTATTCGCACTAAATAAATAATAAAAAGTGAACTCATTAAAGCAATGAAATCAGCTACTTTAACCACGGGTAACCATTCTCCTCATTCTTGTTTTTACTTTTTTAACTTGTTTTGTGTTTTTAGAAGCTGCTACTCAAACTACTGAATCCAACTCTACAGATTCAAGTCTACAAAGGTTTTTTGTTATTCTTCGTATTCTATTTCTTATTTGTTCTAAATTGCCATTCTCTTTATCGTCAAAACAAACAACAGTAGTCCAGTTACGTCGAAATATGGCACACCAGATTGCGCTTTGGAAAATGAGGTAGCAAATCAAGGATTCGAGAGATTTCGCGAAAGCGCCCAACAAGTAAGCACCACGGAAAAGGATGCGCTTGCAGAGTATTGTGCAAAGTCGTTATACAGCTACAGTTTTACTCCAGTTTCTCGTATAAACAGAGCAGCAAAAGCAAAAAAGAATGCCCTAACTAGAGAGATGGATCATATGCAGCGCATCAGATGGAAAGCTGGAGAGAGTGAAGCAAGTCGTCGGTTTTCTCAACCAAATATTAGTGCACTAAACAAAAGCGACTGGCGAAATAACTGGGGTTCATCTGAGTTGGTAAAATCACCATCAATGCGAAACGGACCAGTGAAATTGTTAGAGGAAGAGGAAGAGGCTTGCTATCCTACTTCTTCTACACCGGTATCGCCTATTAAAGCCAATGTATTTTGGTGCGATCCTGCCCAGATATTGGATTTGGATTCTTATCACGATCGAGGAAGAAGACAAACAATTCAAATCCACCCAACTGATAGCAATATGCCGCCTATTTATGAGGTTACACCAGAACCAAACATCCCACCTTCTTGCGTGGCACAATACAATCGTGCTTTACATGCTCCTTCCCGCTATTTACCACAAAACCAGGTTATTCTAACTACCGATGTCGAAGGCACTGTATTACTATTCAATGATATGGCAAGTCTTTGTTTTGGGATCGATAAGTCATACGTCGGAAGGTCGATACTGGATGTTTTGGAGGAGCCATTTCGAACAAAAATAACAAATCTATTGGCCAGAAGAAAGAATCCAGGTTCAAATTCACATTTACAATCACTCAAAGGCGAAAAGTTAAAAAAGGGACATGTTTTGATGTATGGAGTAGTTGTAAGTAAAATTCGGGAAACATAACAAATGGGCTGTGTTAATCTGGTTTTTGTATAAGGTGCCAATCCGAAAGATATCAGGTGAGAGCTCAGCCGCCTCACTTTGGCTCAAAGAAAAAAGCACAGATATAGAGAAATGCATTTATATTTGGATTTTTGAGGAGATATATGAGTCGTCTGTATCGACTGCCATCGATTCAAAAGTAATGTCCTGTCTTTATTTTTCATTTGAGATGAAGACTAATACATACGTAGGGCGCTATCACAGATGTGATAGGGACAACAAAGGATCCTTTTGGATACAAGGCGGAAAATCTTATCGGGAAACCCATCACAACACTTATCCCTAGGGTATCAAATGGTACTATAAACACTCCCGGAGTGAATTTGCAAAAGCTCAAAGAGACAAAGTTTTATGGAGGTCGTTCATTAAAAGGAGTCAGTTTTCCTACAATGGTACATGTTCAAAACCAAAAGACCAAAGATAGCCAGGAGATTCAGTTTCCTTTGCTGATCAAGATAGTGTCGTTGCCCTCTATTGCTGGTCTGATCACAGTTCATAACACGGGAAAGATCCAAAGTATCAACCCGGTTCCCGCTAAATATTTGTTTGGTTACTCAACTGAAGTACTTGTCGAAAAAGTGAACATTGATCAGCTTATCCCGCAGTTTCCTGAGATTGTCACAGGGCTTCGTAGAAACAACCTTTTACAGTACTCTTGCACCGTCAATACGCATGCCTGTCGATGGGTAATCTCTGATCTATGCACAACTGCGAGTGCAAAGAAGCTGCATAATAATGGAGTAAACAAATCTCTGAAAGAGCTGGAGCGCACACCATCCATTAGCTCTAGTGGCCAAAAGCTGCCCATGATTTATGCAGTTCACAGAGATGGAAGTAGCTTTGAGGTACAACTTCAATTGCGATTATTGGAAAGCAAAGGGGAAGATATGATTAGCATATGGGTAACGTACGACCGAATTCATGCTCTAAGGCGATCAACCGGACGAAAAACACCTGCTGATAAAACAAAGAATACATACCCCGCCAGTGTTGCACAAAAACAAGAGACCCAGTTGCATACGAATATCATACTTAACGATCAACAAGAATCACTACCACTAGTCTTATCTCCTCAGACACAACTGACAAAGGACAGTAAAAGGCCGCCAATAAAGTCATATGGAATCTCGTCTTTTGGAGCTGTCAATTACGAAAGACGTATCTACCCAGATAAAAAACCTGAGACAACAAATACCTCCACCAGTGTCTCCGGATCACGAATTGAATCAACAAACAATATTCAAAACAAACCAGGTCCGATGGATGCCTATGTTATTATGGAAACCTTAGGAGAAGGTGCATATGGTACGGCTAAACTGGCTTACCGAAAGGATGATCCTGACAAGGTAACGAGAAAATAAAAAAAGTAAAAAAAAGGAGAAGGATATGTGTATCAATTGAGATTATTGGTTCTAACCTTATTTCTTCCATATAAACAAAAGACCAAAGTTGTCATAAAGTTCATTGAAAAATCAAAAATAATCATAGACTCTTGGATCAGAGATCGTAAATTGGGACTAATACCTTTAGAAATACATATTCTGCGGAAACTAACAGAATATCCGCATTTGAATTGCTGCAGTTTAGGTAAAGGAAAAACCATATAAGTAAACAAACAAGTAAAAAAAAAGTAAACAAAATTGATATATATGTATATATTTATTTATTTTGATTTTGTCATGATCTACACCATTTAGAATCCTACACTGAAGACGAAGATAAATACTATGTTATAATGAAGCTATATGGAGAGAGTATGGACCTGTTTGATTATATTGAGCTGAACGAAGATACCAACGAACATGAAGTAAAGAGCATATTCAAGCAAGTCGTGTCGGCCATTCATCATATCCACGAGCTTCGAATTGTACACAGAGATATCAAAGATGAGAATATTCTTTTAGATGAAACAGGGTGTGTACATCTTATTGATTTTGGAAGTGCAGCTTATTTTAGAAAGGGGAGGACATTTGATACCTTTGGTGGCACGCTTGAGTACTGTGCTCCTGAAGTCCTAAAAGGAAAGCCGTATGAAGGACCACCTCAAGATATCTGGGCCAGCGGTATTTTGCTGTTTACTTTAATTTACCGTGAGAATCCTTTTTATAATATTGATGAGATCATGGAACGAGATTTGCGAGTCCCTTACATCTTATCAGAAGGTATTTAGTTTTGAGTAACATCATTCATCATCAAACATTTAATTTATTTTTCTATTTTTTTTTCTGCATTTTTATTTTATTTTAGATTCACTTGATCTTATAAAAAAGATGCTGGAACGTGATGTAGAAAAAAGGATCACCATTGAGCAAGTGTTGGCACATCCATGGCTTCAGTCTATCTAAACAATATTTCCATTCATGATCAATCACCAGATGATCAATGTATACACTATTCATAAACGTGTGTTTATGTAAATATTATTTCTATAAAGAGCATTAATTGATATATTACGGAAGCAGTCTTTTTGTCTTTTTATCTTTTTATTTTTTTTAGAATTCAATGTTGCTAATTTATTTGTCAATCATAAGATTAATTTATGCTTTTTTTAAAATTTGAAATATATAAATATCTCAAATCATTTATTTCTGCTAAATCTTTTATAGTGCGACAACAACTGGTCTATGTTAATTCAAAGAAAGCTTAAATGTCGTTATCTATGATTTAACCACTAGACTCAAATTTTAGTAGCATTAGCTGCGCAGTTTTGCTGGGTATTTGCGTGTAGTTCATTGGAAATAAAGATAATACTACCATTAATCCAAATAAAGATCAACAAAAGCTGCCGTAATCAATTATTCTATTTCAGTAAACCGTGTGGTAAATGTGGAACGCTAAATACAACCAAAAGGTTTTTCCCTTATCCGAATAGCACTATTTCCATAATATATATTTTTTACCAATTCAAATCATATGATTATAGAATATTTTCTGGATAAAACGAGAACGTATTACCAAAGACATAGAAAGTGGTAATTCGTTACCTAATGGAACTGGTGAAGTTGTCATTATTCACGCGTGGACATTTTATTATCACGATTCTTTTGTACCAGCTGAGCCTATTTATTTTAATAAAAGATAGACCCCTCATTGTCTCATTGTCTCATTGTGTTGTAAGAAAAAAAGCTTATTTTCCAAACTGGTGTTATTACTACTTTGGTTATTTAATAAATAACAATAATAAATAAGGTGAGTATTGTTGGTTTATTAAATATATACAAAGACAGGAAATAAACTAGTAACAGGAAACATAATTCGCTGCTCTCATTTTTTTGTTATCGTTATCAACTTTACTTCATTAGGAAATAGCTGTACAACCCCGTGAGAGTTTTCAAATGGATTCATAAATACGCCGTATCATCAATGAGAAAACTTTTCTTTCCTGCATAAGACAAGTGTTTTTATTTTTTTTCGCTCTTTTTTTTTCCCGTCCTTTATTTTTTTTAAAAAAAATCAGATTTTTTTTTGTAAATATGGGGCAGGACAAAAATACTTCTAAACTAAAAATACAACTTGAAAATGATTGCTTGATTATGCATGGCTCTTCCTCAGAGTCAGCAGGATGTGTATTGAGAGGTGCTCTTTGTTTAAATTTAACTCGATCCACCAGTTTTAAATCACTTGAATTACGGTTCAATGGAGTAATAACAGCAAGCTGGAGTCAAAGTAAGACATAAAATCATTTTTTTTGAGCCCCCTCAAGAACTATTAGTAACCATCATCTTCTTTGTACATCTATATAAAGTCTTGGGAAACGGTTATGAACGTCGTTTTAGCGATGAAAAGGTATTAATAGATCATACATGGTCGTTTTTGCCGCCAGGGGATAAAAATCATATTATTGCGCCTGGTAATTATTCATACGAATTTGAATTAGCTCTACCGGGTAGCCTGCCAGAAACAACTCAAGTAGCCAGGTACTATATGGTGAAATATCAACTTAAAGCCATTGCAGAACGATCAAAATTTCTACCAAATTATTCTGCTCGAGCCGAAGTGAGCCTGTCCAGGCAACTGCTTTCCGTCACGACGGACTACATGGACCCTGTTGCTGTATCAAATCATTGGACCGATAAATTTGACTATGAAATATCACTACCAACAAAATTATATAGTTACGGAGACACCATTCCAGTGAGCGTACGAGTCGTTCCTTTGGTCCCCAACATGGGTGTGCGCTATGTTTCTTGCACATTTAAAGAATACATGACATGCAAAGCAGTCAACGGATGGTTCAATGGAAAAAACAAATCACACGGCCGTATCATATCCTATGTACGTGATGATGAGTTTGGACCTGCTCAAACTTCACAGGATCACTTAACTTCTTGGGATACAACACTGAATATTGAAATACCATCCTCAAAGGGTGATATTCAATGCGACGTCAATAACGACTCTGTTCGAATTCGACATAAAATAAAGTTCATCATGTCCATTCAAAATAACGAAGGCCACATTTCGGAATTGCGAGCTGTATTACCGGTAATTATTGCAATCACCAATTCTATAGACAGCCTTCCATCGTATGAAGAAACATGGAGATCACTCCCTTACGACCCCGCATTAATGATTATGTTATTGCGACGATCGCGACAGAGTTCAATGTCAAACGAAACGTTGAGACGGATTCAAAGATCTTCAATGGCACCGTATTTGCCACCTTATGATGCAGAAGCAAATCAAGACTATGACAATAACATGGTTGTGCCAAGTTATGAAGAAACTCTCATTTACTAAACCCTATCAATAGAATTATTCTTTTTTTTGTGTGTGTATGTAAACCGCATTATTGTAAATCATTCAATCCTATAAATAATACCAATAAAACAAATATATCTCTATTATAAAATAATTGAAGGTGGTTGAATGTTAAACTTCTTTGCTTTTGTGCACCGTAGCACAGCATTTTACCACGAAATGATTTTGAGCATTAGAAATTAGAAATGTTTTCAAGCTGGTAAGGTTGAGCACCATTTCCCAAGTTGACCAATCAAGAATGAATCATCTTTTTTTAACACCATGATTAATTTCGTAGATAAGAAAAGTAATGTGTCTTGACTGAAAAGAGAACAGTATATACTTGATTGAGAGTGAATGATTAATCATCAAGTTATAAATCTCAATCTTTTGAAAAAATAAGCATAACAAAAGCTCGATTCTCAAGAAACAGATGCCAAGCTACAGGTCATATTCGGTTAACTTGTACTTATGCTTGTCAAGTGGGCAACACTTTGTGTCTTTCCGATACAATACTTTACTTAGCGGCATGTTATTCTTGAACATTGACATTTTACCCTCAAGTCGGACTAATTCTCAGTGTTCTATGAAAAAAATTTCTCGTTCCAAATGTTTTTCCTCTTGGCTCTAGTTTATCTGCCCCTTTTTTAAATCACTCTGAATCTCGGTAAAATAAAGGACCTTTCCAGAATAGATCCGCTATTGTACTACGAAACAACAATGATCATTTTTTGTTGATGCGTATACATCTTTCTGGCATCACCTGAAAACTTTGTATATTATTGAATATTACGCTATATTTTTTGAAGAAGATGCATATATATTTTTTATTTTTAAGGATTATTTTCAACAATCCTCATCTTTTGATAGAAGAAATCGTCGAAATTGTGGTAGCGGGCTTCCATTTTTTTCAAGTCACGGATTTCAAAAAGACAGCAAAGGCTTTTGGATTTCAAATTCATTTCTTCTCTTCATAAATACATACAAATGGGTGTTAAACAAAAGCCTACTCAATCAGCACCAGCAAACGGTGTTAATCTCCCTAATGATAAAGATAGAGAACGTGAAAAGAGAAAAAAAGCAGCAGAGAGCAATGTTGGAAAGGAATTTCAAACTGTAAGTCATTCTTGCTTTGAAAAAAAAAGAAAAAGAAAAAGAAAAATAAAAATAAAAATAAAACCTCCATTGACTGATTCTTTTTTAAAATGGTTTTCGTTAGGTTGACTTTAATTCCATGAGCATTACTGTGCTTCGTAAGTACGCTCGAGTACATAAAATTAAAACCAAGTCAAAAGTGAACAAAGAGGAATTGGCAGCAGCAGTTTCTCGTCACTTTGCCAACCAAACAGTAAAAGAGCTGGACACCATCACTTGTTTCTTATATACCGCCCATTACAAAGGTAACTATTATCCTACTTACTCAATACACTTATTCACTCTTCATTTAGATTCCGTTCTTCGTCTTCCATTACATATATAATATAACAGCAATATATTCTCATATTTCAATAAAACCTTTTTATTTGCACTGAACCAGGACGAACAGAGAAACCAATCATTTTGCGTCTGAGTGGGAAAAAAGCGGTAAACAAAGCGTTATTACAGATGCGTTTTTTTTTGTTGATATTAGAAGCGTGTGTAGACTTTTGGTTAATGTTGGTTTGTGTTTACTCAACGATAATGATGATGATTGTAACAATAATATATTTACTAATAAAATACTGCATGAATTCTGGAGAATAGCAATACTATAACAATTTATATCTACGTAGATTAACGTGGCATTCATTCACGCATGAAGAAACTTATTCTCTATAGTCTACTGTTTTTTCTAAGAAATTGAGAAAAAATTACAAATTGATGAGAAATAAAATAACAATAATGGAGAAAAGTACAGAGAATAATTGGGAAAAAATATAAAAAACCCATCCACATACAAAGACAATCAATATTGTAGATACCAAGAATTGGAAGAA